>PVJD01003075.1:0-175118 GCA_004026545.1 Mormoops blainvillei
GGGAAGGGAAGGGAAGGGAAGGGGAGGGAAGGGGAAGGGAAGAAAGGAAAATCCACCCTTACTAAACATGAGCCACCTCCCTCAGAGATTATGCCCATGGCCTACTCCACACCTCAGCCCACCTCCCCCAGGCCCTAGGCGGTCAGTAGCCAAAGAGTGACTGACACTGAGTACAAAACGCCTACCCCCATCACTCAAAGTGGGACTAATCCCTGATCTGCAATGCAGTTCATGCTCCAGTGTCCTTATGGGATGATGCTGAAGTGAGACTCTTGGTGAGATCACTTACTTTCGTAGCTCCTTCCTCCACTGCCCAATCCTTCTCTCCTTAATCCCCCTGTTCCTGATAATATGTCCTCAATAAATCACTTGTAACTATATTGCTATCTCAGGCTCTGCTTCTAGAAAACCAACTTAAGACTCTTGAATGTTAAAAATCACTTTTGCAATGACCTTTGTGACTTCACTAGGCATAGTAAGTAAGCTTTTCACCATTGTAGAAAAACCAAATGCCATCAGCATGTCCCAGCATCTTTCATTACTTTACATGGATCAGCCATCAAGTCCCTCTTAGTACTCTCTAATAACTGGCTTCTAATAGCAATTCCTTAGGAAGGACAAATAGCAGAGGACCCTAGTCTTCTTTTGCTGGATGATTAGCAGGGTTTCAGTTCAACAGCATCTGAAAACTCATCCAGGTTATATGGACAGAAAGATCAATTTGGTATCTCTCTAAATCTCCACATTCATCAAGTCTTCCTAAGTTATAAGCACTATCAGGAGTGTCAAAGTTTCACTCCAATTTTAGATTTTAAAAAAATAGGTCTGATTACATGGAACTAAAAAGTTTAACAATGTAGACCAAAGTGAAGGAGCACCCACAGCCTCTAAAGATCCCCTGTGACTTTGTCCCAAACATAACCACAGTGTGACAGTATGACAATTTTAATCTGCTCATTAGTCATATTTATTATCAATGTATCAAAATGGCATGGAAGTGAGGTAAAAACAAGCATCTCTTTCCATTCATTTCCATTTAAAGAATATGATTAAGTCAAATTGGAACCCCTACTGCAGATTCTGGAGAAGCACTTCCATGAAAATGGATATCGGTGACACTGGAGATGGCATAGGGCACAAGGTCCAACCTATACTGCCAAAGGACTCAATGAAGGATGACAGCATATCTACCATTATCTAACAACATGCATCCCTGCCTCCCAATGGTGACTGAACTTTTAGCAAAATCTTCTGGAAAATGACTTCAGAATATATTTTACAAGTTTGCTTTAGATCCATTAACAGATTCTGGGCTGAAAACACCAGCTGAATAGTCTCTGAATCACACTATCCAGAAGCCTTAGTTGGTTATTTACCCATTCCCGTTCTAGAAGAAGGATGGTACCTAAGTCATCACAGGTCCAGTCTATTTGCACTTTTATTTAATGGAACTGTAAATCAGCTCAGGCTGCCTCTAGTTCTCTACATCTTTCCATCACACAAATAAATGTAATTTCTAAATCGCTGTACCCTTTGTGAAAACTAAAGTGTGTGCACCCAATAGCAGTGAAAAAAAACATTCCTGATTTATGTTCATTCCACACTGTCTGCTCCACAATCAAACAAAAATGCACATTACTTCTAAGAGCAAACTGCTTTTTTTGTGAATAAAAAGAAGTTGTATTGCAGCTAAATCAGCAGTAAAAACTTCAAGATGAGAAATTTTGCTGTAAGAAAATAACAATTTTATGTTGCATTTTCCAAAGGATTTGAATAAATTAAACTTTAAATGTTTTTAGTCCTTTCAGTTAAATTATTGATATATTAATTGGGGGAAAAAAAGAATATTATCTGGAGAAGTGATGTCAGCAAGATAGCAGACTAAGAGGCTCCAGGCCCTCATTCATCCACAGAAACATTTAAAAAAACTCAGACTGGCTACGTTAACATTATGGGAGCTGTAGAAAATAAAGGACTACAGCAGCCTAGCATAGTCCCAGTCAAAAAGCCACATTCAAAACAGTAGGAAATTTCATGGCAACCACTTGCCCCAACCACTTTCCAGCCTACTGTGGCCTTTATCTGGAAGAGGTAGCAGCCCAATTCCCAATTCCCTCCCTTAAAACTGAGGGAACAGAATAAACCTAATTCTGCAAAGTTCTAACCTGTCTTGAAAATGATCTCTGAGGGATTGGTCTCTGTGTCACCTAACTCGAGCTCAAAATAGCAAAAAAGAAACAGAACTTGAATCTAAGGCTAGGAAAAGCCCCAGGAAACAGGAAACATCAGTGAAAGCCACAGGGGACCACACAACCCACAAACAATTGTGGCAAAAGATTACAGAAAGAGGAATACAATAATAGAACATGAAAAGCTGAGAGAGGAAACCAAGATGATGCTCTTAGGGAATTAAGACATTTAAAAGCAGCCATGTGAGCCCTGGCAGCTGTGGCTCAGTTGATTGGAGCACTGTCCCATGAACGACAAGGTCATGGGTTCGATTCCTGCTCAGAGCAAATACCCTGGTTGCAGGTTCAATCCCTAGTCAGGTCTGGGGCAAATGAAGGAGGCAGCTGATTGATGTTTCTCTCTCACTTTGATATCTATATCTCTATCTCTCTCTCTGCCTCTCTCTCTCTCCTCCTCCTCCTCCTTCTCCTCCTTCCCATCTCTCTCTAAAATCAGTAAATATATGTTTTTAATTAAAAAAAATAAAAGCAGCCATGTGTATGATGAAATACAAAAGTGCACACACAAGCCCTGCCAATACATAAAGGCATAAGAAGACATTAAGCTTTCACAACTGGTTCAGAACAAAGCTCAGAACACATCCAACTAATCAGTGAAGTTGTTCCCTAGCAAGTAGCCACTCTGAAAAGTCAGGGAAAAGTGGCTATGTACTTTTCAGCATCGTTTTCTACAGAAAACGCAAGGCATCAAAAAAAGCAAGAATTATGCAGTGACATATGTCAATTATTTCTCAATAAAACTGAGGGATGACAGGAAAACATGGTTCATTCAAAGTAAGAAAATAAAGTGGTAGAAACTGTTCCTGAAGGAACATTGGTATCAGACATACCAGACAAAGAACTTAACACATGTCTTAAATATGCTCAAAGATCTAAAGGAAAACATAAACAAAAACCTAAAGGGAATCAGAAAACTGATACATCAACAAAATAAGAATATCAGCAAAAGATAGAAATCGTAAAATCGAACAAAAAAGAAATTCTGGAGTTGAAAAACACAATAGCTGAATTGAAAATTTCACTAGAGGGATTTAATAACAGACTCCAACAGGCAGAAGAAAGAATCAGACAACCTAAACACAAGTCATTTGAAATTACTGATTCTGAGAAGGAAAAGAAAAAAAAATGAAGAAGAGTGAAGTAGAGCATAAAGAATTTGTCATGCCAACTAGGAGATCAATTGATAAGCATTAAGGGAATCCCAGAAAATGAAGAAATGAAGGGCAGATATTAAAATAAATAATATCACCAAATTTCCCACATTCGTGAAAAGACATGAATCTACACCTACATGTAGCTCAACAAGCTTCAAGGAGGATAAATAAAGAGACTGGAACCAAAAAAAATTATAGTCTACCTGTTGAAAGACAAAGAGAATGATGAAACAAGTAAGAGAAAAGAAACCTATCACATACAACAGATCCTCAATAAGACTATCACTAAATTTCTCAGCAGAAACCTAGCAGACCATAAGACTGATAAATTTTAAATGCTGAAAAGAGAAAAGAAATGTCAACTGAGAATTCTATATCTGGCAAAACTGCCTTATATAAAATGAAGGAAAATTTAAGACATTCATTCCTAGGTAAAGAAAAGCTAATATAGTTCATTACCACTAGATCTATCCAATAATAAATGCTAATGAGAGTAAATCAAGCTGAAATAAAAAGGATACTAAACAAAACAAAGCCATAGAAAAAAATTAAGTTTTCCATTAAAGGTAAGTATATGGACAAACATTAAAAATAGTAATACTGTAATTTTGCTTTGCAAACTCACTTTTTATTTTTCTATGGGACTTACAACACAAATGCACAGAAAATCATGATAAATCTAATGTAATGGGTACACAATATACAAATGTATATGGTGGGGCAAAGTAGGGGTATAGTTGTAAGTACGTGAAACACAGTTTATCTTTGTTTATAACTTATTAATTATTGTATTATTTTATATATGAACAACTATAAACCACTTTTTCCCCCACCTTATATAATGTGTGATATCAAGAACATGAAGTGGGGAGCAGAGATATAAAAAAGTGTATATATATGTAATTGAAGTTAAACTGGTATCTATTTAAAATAGATTGCCATAACTTTAGGAAATTATATCTAATCCCCAAGATTTTTTTTAAATTTATAGAATATACATGAAAGTAAGTGAGAAGGGAGTCAAAATATGTCAGTACCAAAAAAATCAATTAACACAATAGTAATGGAGGAAATAATGAACAAAAGTGCTATAAGAAAAATAGAAAACAATAACAAGAATAAGTTCCTTCCTATCATGAGTGAATAAAATTCCCCAATCAATGCACATAGATTTTCAGAGTTTGGAAATTTTTAAAAATCCAGCTATGTTTCATCTATAAGAGACTCAATTTGAACCTAAGGATATGTATAGGTTGAACAGGAAAGGATGGAAAAGGATATTCTATACAAATACTTGGGCTCTACTAATATCAGGCAAAATAAACATTAAGTCAAAAACTGTTGAGAGGCAAAAACTAGAGATAAGTGAAATAGAGACTAGAAAAACATTAGAGAAAATCAATGAAATCAAGAGTGGGTTCTTCAAAAAGGTCAACATTCCAAAGTACTAAAGATGACAGAACACTTCCTAACTCATTCTATGAAGTCAAGATTATACTCTAATACCAAAGCCAGAAAAAGACACTAAGAGAAAATAAAACTACAGACCAATAATCTCGTATGAACATTAATACAAATTTCCTCAACAAAACACTAGCAAAATAAATTCAACAGCATATTAAAAGGATTATACAACATGATGACGTAGGATTTATTCCTTCAATGCAAGAATAATTCAATACATAAAAATCAATCAATGTAATATACCAGATTAACAAATGGTGAAAAAACCACATGATCACTTCAATTAATGCAGAAAAAAGTTTTTGGTGAATATCAACACCTGTTCATGATAAAAAACAATCAACAAACTAGGAATAAAAAGAAAATGCTACAAAGTTATAAATGACATTTATGAAAAACTAACAGCTAATACTGTAATGATGAAAGATGGAAAGTTTTTCCTCTAATACTGGGAAAAAGACAGGATGACTACTTTCACCACTTCAATATGGTACTAAAAGTCTAGCCAGAGCAATTTGGCAAGAAAAGGAAATAATAGGCATCCAAATTGGAAAAGAATTAAAATTATCACTATTCACAAATGACATGATCCTATGTATAGAAAACCCAGGAGATTCCACACAAATACAGCAAAGTTGCAGGATACAATTCAACATGCAAAATTAGTTGTGTACCTATACACTAACAATGAATAATATGAGAACAAATAACAATTCCGTTTAAAATAGCATCAAGAGCCCTGGCTGGTGTGGCTCAGTGGACTGAGTGCCAGACTGTGAACCAAAGGGTTGCCAGTTCAATTGCAGTCAGGGCACATGCCAGTGTTGCAGGCCAGGCCCCCAGTGGTGGGTGCACGGGAGGCAACCACACATTGATGTTCTCTCCCTCTCTTTCTCCAAAAATAATAAACAGACGTCCAGCCAAGATGGATGTATAGGTAGATACACTTTGTCTCCTCACACAACCAAAAGGACAACAAATTTAAAAACAAAAAATAACCAGAACTGCCAGAATATTGAATTGTATGGAAGTCCAACAAGCAAGGAGTTAAAGAAGAAACATTCGTCGAGACTGGCCAGAGGTAAAGAGACAGGCAGCCAGGGCAGAGAGGATGTGAGGCAAGGCTGTGGCTAGCAGACCCAGCAGTCCCACATTTGCATGCGGATAAACGGGGAATGGCTGGGGAGTGAGAGAGATCATGCAACCCAGGGTTCAAGCGCTGGGAAAGAAAGCTTCAAAACTGCTACCAGTAAAAACCTGTGGGGGCTGCAGCAGCTGGAGAAACCGCCAGTCTCACAGGAGAGTTTGTTTGAGACCCACAGGGTCCTAGACGGTACACAAACCCACTCACCTGGGAATCAGCACCAGGAGAGCCCAATTTGCTGTGGGTAGCCGTGGAAATGACTGAAAGCCAGCCAAGAGCCAGACAAGCAGCAGTGTTTCCTCTCTGACCCCTCTCTCACATACAGCACCACAAGGCAGTGATGTGGGTTGCCCCGCCCTGGCAAATACCTAAAGCTCCGCCCCTCAGAATGTAATAGGCATTTCCAGACAAAAAAAAAATATGACCCAAAAGAGAGACCAGATCAAAGATCCAAAAATAGAACTAAGCAATGAACAGATACCAACCTAACAGATGCAGGATTCAAAACACTGGTAATCTGGATGCTCACAGAATTGGTGGGGAATGGTCACAAAATGGAGGAAAAAGGAAAGGCTATTAAAAGTTAAATAAAGCAAAATATACAGGGAACCAAAAGTGAAGGGAAGAAAACTGGGATTCAAATGAATGAAACAGAGCAGAAAGAAGAAATAAACTTTCAACCAGAAAAAAATGAAGAAACAAGAATTCAAAAAAATGAAGAGAGGCTTAGGAACCTCTGGGACAACTCGAATGCTCCAACATCCGAATCATAGGGGTGCCAGAAGGAGAAGAGGAAGAGCAAGACATTGAAAACTTATTTGAAAAAATAATGAAAGAGAACTGCCCAATCTGGCAAAGAAAATAGACTTCCAGGAACTCCAGGAAGCTCAGAGAGTCCCAAAGAAGCTGGACCCCCAAGGAAGCACACACCAAGGCACATCATCATTACATTACCCAAGATGAAAGATAAGGAGAGAATCGTAATAGCAGCAAGAAAAAAGGAGACAGTTACCTACAAAGGAGTTCCCATAATACTATCAGCTGATTTCTCAAAAGAAATCTTACAGGCAAGGAGGGGCTGGAAAGAAGTATTCAACATCATGAAAGGCAAGAGCCTACATCCAAGAATATTCTATCAGCAAAACTATCATTTAAAATGGAAGGGCAGAGAAAGTACTTCCTAAGGAAAGTTAAAGGAGTTCATCATCACCAAGCCCCTATTACAAGAAATGTTAAAGGGACTAATCTAAGAAAAAGATGATCAAACATATGAGCAGTAAAATTACAACAAACTCACAACTATCAACAACTGAACCTAAAAAAACAGAAACAAAAACAAACTAAGCAAAGAAGTAGAACAGGAACAGAATTAAAGAATTGGAGGTCACATGGAGGGCTTTCAACAGGGAGGGGAAGGGGGGAGAATGGGGAAAAGATATAGGGAATAAAAAGCAGAAACGGTATGTACAAAATAGACAGGGGGAGGTTAAGAATAGTATAGGAAAGGGAGAAGTCAAGGAACTTATAGGTACAACCCATGTACATGAACTAAGTGTAGGAATGCTGGTGGGAGGGGGGTACAGATTGGGGGCAATAAAAGGGAGAAAAATATGGGACAACTGTAATAGCATAATCAATAAAATATATTAAAAATAAATAAAAATAAAAGTGAATAAATAAAATATTTTTTAAAAATAAAATAGCATCAAGGGACTTTCGGTCAAAATGGTGGTACAGGCAGACATGGCTTGTCTCTTTGCAAAACCACAAAAAAATTACTAAAAGTATAGAACCATCACACCTCAGAACCAACACAAATCAAGTTGAATGGAAGTCTGACAACTACAGAATTAAAGAAACCACATCTATCTAGCCAGGTAGGAGGGGTGAAGACATGGCACAGGCTGGTCCCACATCTACGTGGTAGATAATAATTGGCAGGGATATCTTGGGATCAAGGAGTCCCTGCCTCACACCAGGTCCCCCAGCCCAGGGTTCCAGTGCCAGGAAAATAAGTCCCCACAACTTCTGGCTGCAAAAACCAGTGGCCTTGTGTCAGTGGAAGAAACTTCTGGAGCCCAAGTAGCTCCTCTTAAAGGACCCACACACACACTCGCCTACTCAGACTCACTCCCTCTGGGCTCTGGCACTGGGGAGGAAGCTTGAGGGGCACCAGTTGTGTGCAGGGGGAGGCTGAGGTGTCTGGCATCAAGGTGAAGAGAGGCCATTGTTCCTTTTCTGGGCCCTCCTTCCACAGAGCTGGCAGACTGGTGCGGTATCTAAGATGCCATCAATCTGGCTAACACTGTTTGATCCAACTTGGACATCCCCAGAGACTCGGTTCCACCCAACTTAATGGGCCCACCCAAGCTGCTTTTCCAAATGAATGGCTAGTCTTGGCTCATGCTTGACAACCTCCTAAATGCTACACAACAAGCAGCAGATGGCCTCAGTGAGTCCCAGGCCTTAAACTAGCAGCCTAGATTCATAGCTTCTCTCTGCCAAGAAATCTTCAACTCCTACACAAGCCATCTCAAATTGCTTTACAACTCAGGTAGGGTGGCCTTGGCAAAACACAGGTGGGGACTGATTTTGGCCAGCACCACCCAGGAAACTCCAGGGCCAGCACACCCAGGGGATAGCTACAGACCACATCAGAGCACCAACACTCTGCCCCTGCACAGCTGATCCTCCATGGAGGGTAGAGTTTTGTGGTAAGTGGTCAAGCAAATCCTTGCGGCTGACTGGCCTAGATAAATACATCCCACTGATCTGCCAACAGCCACAAAGGCTCAACTACAAGAGGAGGTTGTACTCAGCCCACATGAGCGGTTCACTTCCCGTAATAGGGAAGGCTGTGCCACTGGACCCCAAAGGACACCTACTACATTAGGCCACACTACCAAGATAAAGTGTCAAAGTAGCTCTACCTAATACATAGAAATAAACACAGGGAGGCTACCAAAATGAGGACACAAAGAAACAAGGCCCAAATGAAAGAACAGATCAAAACTCCAGAAAAAGAGCTAAATGAAATGGAGATGAGCAATCTATCAGATGCAGAGTCCAAAACACTGGTTATAAGGATGCCCTAGGAACTTAGTGAGGACCTTAACAGCATAAAAAAGATCCAGCCAGTGTTTTGGATCAAAATAAAAAATAAAAAATAAAAAAATAAAAAAATAAAATTACAGGGGAACAAACATAGAATGGATGAAGCCAAGAATCAAATCAATGATTTGGATCATAAGGAAGCAAAAATCAACCAACCAGAACAACCAAAAGAACAGAGAATCCAAAAAACAGATGGGGATAGCATAAGTAGCCTGTGGGACATTTTTAAGCAATCCAACATTCGCTTCATAGGGGTGCCAGCAGAAGAGAAAGAGAAAGAAATTGAAAATCTATTTGAAAAAATAATGAAAGAAAACTTCCCTAATTTGGTGAAGGAAATAAACATGCAAGTCCAGGACACATGGAGAGCCAAACAAGATGGATGCAAAGAGGCCCACCCCAAGACACATCATAATTAAAATGCCAAAGGTTAGAAATAAAAAGATGGGAGGGGTGGTATGGGAGAATGAGTGAAAGGTGAGTGTATTAAGTAAAAATGGGTTGTTACAGAATAGCTGTGGGGATGTAAAGTACAGGACAGGAAAGGAAGTAGCCAAAGAACTTATAGGCATGACCCATGGACATGAACAAGGGTGGGGCATTGCCTGAGGGAGTGGGACAGTGCTAGGTGGAGGGGAGCAAAGAGGAAAAAATCAGGACAACTGTAATAGCATAATCAATAAAATATCATTTAAAATAAATAAAATAAAATAGCATCAAAAAGAATAAAATACTTTGAAATAAACTTAAGTAGGTGAGAGATCTATATGGTAAAAACTAAAAAAACACTGCTGAAAGAAATTAAATGAAAAGACATGTTATGCTCATAAATTAGAAGACTTAATATCATTAGGAAGATTTAATACTGTTAATATATCAGTTTTATCCAGTTGAGTCCATGGATTCAATGCAAGCCTTATCAAAATCTCAATGATTTTTGCCCAGATCATTCAATGAGAAAAGGACAGTCTTAAAAAAAAATGGATTCAGAAAACTAAGTATCCATATGCAAAAGAATGAATCAAGGTTTTCCCTAACACCATACCAAAAATTAACTCAAAATGGATTAAGCCTAAATTTAAAAGCTAAAATACAGAACTCTTAGGAGAAAAAACATAGGAGGAAGTTTCATGAAATTGAATTTGACAGTAATTTCTTAGCTATGACTCCAAAAACATTAGTAACAAAAAAAATAGATAAACTGGACTATCAAGAGAGTGAAAAGGCAAGGCACAGTATTAGAGAAAATATTTCGTATAATGTATCTGATAAGGAATTACTATCCAAAATATATAAAGAACTCAAAAGCAAACAAACTGATTAAAATATAGGCAAAAGGAAAGGAGTTTGGGAGGTGGAGCAAAAAAGAAAACAAACTCATGGGCATGAACAAGTGTGGCAATCACAGGGGGAGGGTAGTAGGTAGAGGTGGAAGAGGGTATAGGGGGATAAATGGTAATGGGAAAAAATCCAATAAAAATAAACTGTTTTAGAAAGGAGAGGGAGGGGAGAGGAGAAGAGGGGAGGGGAAGGGAGGAGAGGGGAGGGGAAGGGAGGGAAGAAGCATTGGCAAAGACATGGAGAAATACGAACACTTGTGCATTGCTGGTGGGAATGAATAGTGGTACAGCTGCTACAGCAAGCACCAGAGTGGTTCCTCGAAACATTAAACAGAGAATTACCATACTCAACCAATTCTATTTCTGAGTATATACCCAAAAGTCCTGAAAACAAGAGACTTGAATATATATGTATACACCAATGTTCATAGAAACACTATTCACAGTAACCAAAAGGTGGAAACAAACCAAGGTCCTTCAAATGATGAACAGATAAACAAAATGTGATACTCCTCCCAACCCCACACACAAGGAATGTTTTCAGTCTTCAAAAGAAAGAAATTCTGACATTTGGTACAGCATGGATGAATCTTAAAGACATTATGCTAAGTAAAATAAGCCAGACACAAAAGGACAAATGCTATAGATTCCACTTATATGAAGTACCTAAAACAGTCCAATTCATAGAGACAAAGTAGGATGGTGGTTGCTGGGGAACAGCGGGAGAGGGAAATAGGGACTTAATGTGTAATGGGAACAGAGTTTCAGTTTGGGAAGAAGAAAAAGCTTTGGAGATGGACAGTAGTGATGGTTGAACAATACTATAAATGTACTTAATGTCATGGAGCTGTACAATTAAAAATGGTTAAAATAGTAAATTTCGTTGTGTATATTCAAGCACATAATATTTTAAAAAGTTAAAAAACATATTAATAATCCCAATCTTTAGGAAGTAAGACTAGTTTTTACTTCCTTTTCAAAATTGTTTATCTCTGCTTTCAAGATGTTTTCGTAATCTTTTATTACCATCTTAATAATAAAAGAAAAAACCTCTTGTTTTTTTTTAAAGAAAGAGTATCAGCATTACATTTTGTTATTGTACATATTCTGGCTGTCTATAATTTTATTTGTTTTATGCAAATTTTTACCTTTACATATGAAAAGGACACAAAGTATAATAAATAGATATATAAAAAGAAAACAGATTTAAAGAGATGATGTGTTCACCACAGAACACAGTAATTTTTGAAAAGTCATTATTTTAATCAGTGAGTGTTATTTACAAGCTGCAATGGAAAGCAGTCCCTGAAATATAGGAAATAAAACTATCCTACCCTCTTCCCTTCCAAAATATGCTGATGTGTCACAGGTACTATAGATTAAGCATAAATAAAACTGTAAACTATTTTATCTTATAAATTCCTTAAAAAGAATGCGTATTTTCTCTCATCCAACCCCAAAACAGATACACACACACACATGCATGCACACACACACACACAAATCCCCAAGACTCACCATTGTCCTCTTCAGAGGAAAAAAAGTCAATGGAAAACGTCATTTGGAAACACCACCATCTTCTCTATCTACCTTCCACCCCGGGTCTCCCACAAATCTACCCAGCTAAAAACAAAAACAGAAAATATATACAAGCCAGAATTTGTGTACAGGACACACATGTACAAACAACTAAGTCTGAGCATATGAGTATCTTAAGTGTCAGCAATTAAGCCTTATATTTTATACAGAGTAACCACCAATAATTTCTGAAAATTAAACTGTTCTTTGCAGAAATGCAAAACTGAAGAACATGGCACAGCTCAATTCCATTTTCTCCAGACCCTTATCTTTACAGAGTAAACATATGTGTGAGAGTAACCTTTACACTCTCAGAAACATTCACAAACAAATCCACCAACGCTGTATTCAAGAAGGGCACAGAAATGTTCAAGGCTGAGGATGCTGTCACAGTCAACAGCAGCAGTTATTGTTTTTAGATTTGTTTCAGGAAGCTCAACCACTCTAAACTTGTGAAACTAGACAAGATAAGAAAAGAAATATTGTTTTATGGACTCATCCCTCACCTCCACAGAATTTCTAACTAGAGATCCCCTTAAACAAAATGAAAGGCGAACTCATTTTTAGTGAGCCCAGTTCTGGGAAAAAAAAAATCAAGGGGGAAGAGAAAGGAAAACAGCTAGATAATATAAATCATTGCATTCAGAACAGTTGCAAGAAAGACAGCAGATGAGAACAAAGCCTTATGTACTTAGAATTTCCTTTTTGGGTCACAGAAGGAAGGAAAAAATGGAAGAAGGGAGGGTAGAAGAGAGGAGGGAGGAAACTTGAAGCTATATAAGATCATGAAGTTCTTAGTAATCCACTAAATGAAGATGCAAAAATTGTCCAAAATCATCACTTGCTACTTAGATGCATCTACCTCTATAATGACTATCCAATGAGAGCAAAGTTCTTTTCACTATATAACTATGCTGCTGTGACTATATTTCTCGTCCTGAAGATACATCAAGGTATAGTGACAGAGCACAAGTTTTGCATACATATATATATGTGTGTGTGTGTGTGTGTGTGTGTGTGTGTATATATATATATATATATAATTGTTGTTCAAGTGCAGTTGTCTCCATTTTCCCACCACCACTTTCCCCTGCCCCACTCACCTCCACCTACCACCCTTAATCCTATCCCACCCTGGCTTTGTCCATGGGTCCTTTATACATGTTCCTTGATGACCCATCACTTCCTTTCCCTTATTATCCCCTTTCCACCCCACCCCCACCCCCCGTTACTGTCAGTTTGTTCTTTATTTCAATGTCTCCAGTTATATTTTGCTTGCTTGGTTATTTTGTTGATTAGGTTCCTTAAACTTGATTTTGAATCCTCAGTCTATTGTTGAGTGGCAATAATCAAGTTATTTAATCTTTGTGAAACTACTTTTCTTATCCATAATAATGAATAGAACTGAACTTTTTACTTGTCCTCTGGATTGGAAACAAACACAAAAGGACAATGAAAAAAGTTGTATGGAATTTTCAAACTCCATTTTCATGTAACTAGGAGACAGATACAATCTACAGACTTTAACCTATAAAAACTACCAGAGGCAACTGGAATTGGGCTGAAAGTGCATGGGGGAAAGCAAAGAAGAAAAGCACAGAGGAATGAAAGGACTCAGGACTGGAAGATTCCATGCACCACAAACAAAAACATACTTGCAGGTGAAGAGCACATCCTGAAGAACGCGAGCTATATGTGGCAGGATCAAGAAAGTAACAGAATACCTCCAGGATCTACATAGGTTCAAAGAATCAGAAGAAGTAAGACTGTTCAAAAAATCTCATAGCTGGGAAAAAACTTCATGGATGAGCCATATTTATAGGAAAGGGCCCTATCTCTGATGCAGCCTAGATAAGGGGAGGCACTGAGATGTAAAGCCTGGAAAGTTACACTGAAAGCTTCCACATACCTTTTACAAAAAGCTGATCTGGGAAAATCCAACTCACTCAACAATGAGTAGTAAAAAGTGAATTGGAAAAAAACAGTTAAAAAGATATTCTAATGAAAAAATATGAAACCATAAAACTTATCAAGAGACAAAGAATACTCCCTAGAATGTTTCCATTGGGCATATCGAGCTGTAACCAAATATTTTACCATAAAATTTTTTAAATTTAAGAGGCAATCACGCCCTGGTTAGGTGGTTCAATTGGTTGGAGCGTTATCCTATACACCAAAAGGTTTCAGGTTCAAATCCCAGTCCAACCAGGGCACATACTGGAGGAAACAAACTGATGCTTTTCTCTCAAATCCATGTTTCTCTCTCACATCAATGCCTGCCTCTCTCTCTTTCTCTCTCTCTCTCTAAGGTCAATAAACATATCCTTGGGCGAGGATTAAAGAAGAGAGAGAGCGGCAATCACTTCTATGAAAACAAAGGCAAAGGAAAATAAAAGAGCACAAAATACAAATGTAAGAATTCAAGGTGGAAATGGTAAGAATCAAGAGGAGATAAACAAAGTATGACCTAGAAGAAATCAGAAAAAAACTTAGGGGAAAAAAAATCACAGAAATGAAGGTGAATTTGAAATGAGCACAAGACAGAATAGATATTGCAGAAAACAAAGAGCAGTGGATGGCAAACAGAAAGACCAAGAAAATGAAGCTGAACTAAAGTAAGATTTAGGAAGGACTGGGGAGAAAAATGAAAGGTTTTGAGGAATGGCAAATGAGACTCAACATATGCATAACTGGAACTTTTAAAATATAAAAACAAACCATGTAAATAAATAAACATTTAAAGATATTATCCAAGAAAATTTTCCTGAACACAAGACAAATCTATATAATGAAAGAACACACAGGGCACCCCGAATGACAAAGAAACTGACCCAGAATGGCCAACAACAAGGCATATCCTAGTAAAATTGGATTTACTAAATTTTGACTTTCCAAATAAGGAAAACTCCTTGGGGTAGCTGAGAAAAAAGGAAAAAATAAGTCATTAGTCAGAGGTAAATGCATTAACCTGTCCTCATATTTCCAATAGCCAATACAAATAATCAGTGGAATAAATCTTCAGGATACTTAAAATACTTAAGCAAATAAAGCATATGCCAAGCATTTCATATCTAACCAAGCATTCCTTCAAGAATAAAGACTACAGAATAATAGGTCTGAACACATCAAAACTCAGGGTCTATTGTCCCCTGTAATTCAAGAAACAAAGGTTTAAAAATTCACAATTGAATTCATTAAACTGTAAAACTGGGATTAAAATAAATAAGGATTAAAGCAATATGCCAAATATAAATTTTATAATGTGTGAAAATGCAAAAGTGGTAGAATTGGAGAAGAACAATCAAAATTACTGGGTAATACAGTAATGTCACTGACTGCCTAGTGGCTGAAAATCAAATAATATCATTAAAATGTGATAAGAAAAAGTAACAGACATATACACACGTCTAACAGTATGAAGACAAACACTAAAAAAAATACTATAATTGACTAACATCAAGTACTGGAGGAGACAGCGGGTTCAGTGAGGAAGAAGACGAGCTAAACATCATTGTTAATTGCAGGAGCTTCTCTCTAACAAAAGACAGAAGTAAAGGATTTCATAAAGTTATAATCCCAAAGCTACTACTAGAAAAAATACAATTTTAATTATCATAAATAAAAGATAAATTTTAAAAAGACCTCATAATAAGAGACTTAAAAACTTTAAAAACAGAAGACATAAAGTGGAATGACAAAACTCAAACATCTAAGCATAAATAAATAACTGGTCACATAATGAAAAAGACTTAAAACTATAAAAACAGAAAACCTATCTATCATATCAATAATAAGCTTAATTATAAAATAAATGAACTTAATTAGCCAATTAAAAGTTTCTCAGATGAGGCCATGAAACAAAATTCAACTCATCCTCAGCAAACTAGGAAGGGTAGAAATTTTCTCAGCTTGATAAAGAACATGTACAGAAACCTACAGCCAACATTATACTTAATGATGAGAAATTAGTTTTCTCTTAAGATCAGGAACAAAACAAGGATGTTCCCTCTCAGTACCCTTTTTCAACAGTGAACTGGAAGTCCTAGCCAATGCAGTAAGACAAGGAAATGAAATAAAGGTATACAGGCTGGGAAGGGAGAAATAAAATTGTCTTTGTTCGCAGGTGACATAATTTCTTATGTAGAAAATCCCCAAAACGGACAAAAAGAACTTTTGGAAAACTAATGAGTAATTATACTGAGGTTGCAGGATACAAGGTTAATAAACTAAAGTCAATCACTTTCCTATTACCCCCAATAAACAAGTAGAATTTGAAATGTAAAACAATATAATTTAGGTTAGCAATCACCAAAAAAATACTTAGGTATAACATTATCAAAATATGTACAAAAACCTATATGAGAAAAAACTACAAAAGTCTGATGAATGAATTCCAAAAACTAGATAAATGAAGAGATAGTCCACGTTCATAGATAGGAAGACGCAATATTATCATCAAGATTTCAGTCCTGCCCTGACTGCTGTGGCTTAGTGGATTGAGGGCCGGCCTGCAAACCAAAAAGTCACTGGTTCAATTTCCAGTCAGAGCACATGCCTGGGTGCAGGCCAGAACCCTGATTTGGGGAGTGTGAGAGGCAACCAATCAATGTTTCTTTAGCACATTGATATTTATGTCCCTCTCCTCTCTTTCCCCCTCCCTTTCTCTCTCTCTAAAAAATAAATAAATAAAATCTTTTTAAAGCCTTTTTAAAAATTGTCAGTCCTTCCCAAATTGATCAGAATTCTACTCAATCTCAATCAAAATCACAGCAAGTTATATGGTGAATATCAACAAACTGATTCTAAAGTTTACATGGAGAGGCAAAATAACCAGAATAGCCAGCACAGTATTGCAGAAGAACAAAGTCAGAGGATAGCCACTACCTAACTCAAGGCTTATTATAAAGGTACAGTAACTAAGACAATGATATAGTGATGAAAGAATAAACAGATTACTCAATGGAACAGAATAAAAAGCCCAGCTAGACCCACATAAATATAGTCAACTGATCTTTGACAAAGGAGAAAAGGTAATACAATGGAGAAAAAAACACTCTTTTCAGTAAATGGTGCTTGAACAACAGAGCATCCACTTACAAAAAAATGAGCCTTAGACACAAACCTTCCACCTTCCACAAAAATTAACTCAAATTAAACCACAGACCTAAGTTTAAAATGTAAAACTATAAAACTCCTAAAAATAACATAGGAGAAAATCTAGAAGACTTTGGGTACTGCAGTGGCTTTTTAATACACCGAAGTCACAATCCATGAAGGAAACAATTGATAAGCTAGAAATCATTAAAATTTTAAAATTCTGCTCTGTGAAAGACACTGTCAAGAATGAGAAAACAAACTAGATACTGAGAGAACATATTTGTAAAAAACTGATTTTTAAAAAATTGTTATCCAATTAATATACAAAAAACTCTTAAAACTTAACAATAAGAAAATAAGCAACCTGATTTTAAAAATGGCCAAAGACCTGAACAGACAGTTCACCAAAGAAGATACAGAGTTCAGAGTTCAACATCATATGTCACTAGGGAATTTCAAATTAAAATAATAGTCCAGACAAGATGGTGGTGTAAGTGAACACAGCCTGCATCCTTGCACAACACATCAAAATTACAACTAAACTACAGAACAATCATTATTCAGAACCATCAGAAGTCAAGCTCAATGAAAGTTCTACAACTATGGATTAAAAAAGAAATTGCATCGTGACTGGTAGGAGGGGCAGAGACAAGGAACGTGCTAGTACTACACACAAGTGTGATGGAAAAATCATGAGACATATCTCAGGAGCGAGGGGTTCCAGCCCCACACCAGACCCCCAGCTTGGGCTTCCAATGCCAGAAAGACAAGTTGCCATAATTTTGGTTGGAAAAACCAGCAGAGATGAGGTTGTGGACGACAGAAACTGCTGGACTCCCTTGAAATTCCTGTTAAAGGACCCATAAGCAGACTTACTAAGACTCATGCCCTCCGAGCTCCAGTGTGGGGACAGCAGATTGAAAGGCATCAGAGACATACGCAGAGGAACTGCATTGTTTAGCATCAGGGTGAGAGCTGGTGGGTAGCTTTCTCCAAGACCAAAGTGCTTGCAGAAGCCACTATTCCTTTCTGAGCCCTCCTCCAAAAGAGCCAAAGAGCTGGCAGGCATCAACATATCTGAGACTCCATCGACCTGGCTCATACTATAGTCCCATACTGGTGATTCCTTGAGGCTCCACCACACCCAGCATAAGGGACCACAAAGCTGTTTCCAGTGGCTTTTCGATACAAATGGTCTATCTTGGCTTATGCTTCAGATTTTCCTAAATTCTCTCAAACAAGCAGCATCAGGGTTCAGTGAGCTCCATGCATGTTGCTAAGTTGGTCCAGGCCCAGCACTAGCAGCAGCCAACCTTGGTTCAAAGCTTGACTTCACCTGCACACTTCCAAGCCCAGCACAAGAAGCAGCCATCTGCAGATCGCTTTGTAGCTTATGTTGTGTGACCCTAAACAGAACACAGGTAGTGGCTAACTTTAGATGTGCCAACACTAATCAAAACTCAACAACAACAGGAGGGTGTACACAGTCCATGAAGTGGACACACCTCAAGTATCCAGCTTGGGTGATAAGGGAGGCTGTGCCACAGGATGCTATAGAATACCTACTATATTAGGCCACTCTACCAAACCTGGGTGACTTAGTGGCTCTACCTAATACATAGAAACAAACACAGGGAGGATGTCAAAAATGGAGACAAAGAAACATGAATCAAATGAAAGAATAAAACTCCAGAAAAAGAACTAAACAAAATGGAGATAAGAAAGCTACTAAATGCAGAGTTCAAAACACTGATTATAAGGATGGTCAGTGAACTTAGTCAGAACTTCAACAGCATAAAAAATGTCATGGAAACCATAAAAAAAAGAACTAGACAGAATTAAGAATACACTAATAAAAACAAAGAACCATTTACAAGGAATCAACACTAGAATGGATAAAGCCAAAATCAAATCAGTGATTTGTAATATAAGAAGAAAAACACATCCAATCAAACAAAGGAATAAAAAAAAGAATAAAAAAAACAATAAAAACAAGGATAGTGTAAGGAGCCTCTGAGACAACTTCAAGTGTACCAACATTTGCATCATGGAGGTACTAGAAGGAGAAGAGAGAAAGCAAGAAATTAAAAACTTATTTGAGAAAATAATGACAGAAAACCCCCCTAACTTGGTGAAGGAAATAAACATAAAAGTCCAGGAACCACAGGGAGTTCCAAACAAGATGAACCCAAGGAGGCCCACCACAAGACACATCATAATTAACATGGAAAAGATTAAAGACAAAGAGATCATCTTAAAAGCAGATAGTTAGCTACAAGTGAGCCCCCATAAGACTGTCAGCTGATTTCTCAAAGAAAACTTTGCAGGATAGGAAGGATTGGAAATAAATATTCAAAGTGATAAAAAGCAAAGACCTACAACCAAGATTAGTCTACCCAGTAAAGCTATTATTTAGAATGAAAGGAGAGATAAAGAACTTCCTAGGCAAGAAAAATCTAAAGGGTACATCACCACCAAACTAGCATTATATGAAATTTTAAAGGGTATTCTTGAAGAAGAATATAAAAAATATGAACAATAAAATGGCAACAAATACATATCTATCAACAATTGAATGTAAAAAGCAAAATAAACAAACAAGCAGAACAGTACAGAATCATAGATAGAGAGAACATTTTGATGGTTGCAAGATGGGAAAGGGATTGGAGGATGGTTGAAAAAGAGGAAGGGTTTAAGAAGTGCAGAATAGTAATGGGGAGGCAAAGTACAACACAGGAAATAGAGTAGCCAAAGAACACATATGCATGACCCATGGACAATAGTGTGGGGACTGCCTAAGGGAGAAGGGGGGCTGGGTGGAGGGAAGCAAAGGGGTAAAACTTGGGGCAATATAATAGCATAACCAATAAAATATAATTTAAAAATAAAATTTAAAAATTAAAACAATAATAAGATACCACTACACATATATTAGAATGGCAAAAATCCATAACAGTTGCAACAACGCTGATGAGGATATGAAGCAATAAGAACTCTCATTTATTGCTGGTGGGAATGTACAATGGTACAAATAGGAAGACAGTTTTGTATTGTCTTACAAAATGAAACATGCAATTAGCATATAATCCAGCAATTGCACCCCTTGATATATATACAAATGAGCTGAAATCTTATATCTATGCAAAAAAATGCACATGGATGTTTACAGTAGCTTTACTCAACATTGTCAAAACATGGAAGCAAACGAGAAGTCCTTTAGTAAGTGAATAGTTAAAATGTGGTATATCCAGACAATAAAATGCTATTCAGTACAAAAAAGAAATGAGCTATAATACCATGAAAAGATATGGAGGAAATTTCAGTGCACATTATTAAGTCAAAGAAGCCAATCATGCATACTGTATGATTCCACCTTTATGACTTCCTAGAAAATGTAAAACAATGTAAACAACAAAAGAATCAGTGGTTACCAAGGGTTGAAGGGAGGGAAGAATGAACAAGTAGACTACAGAGGATTTTCAGGACAGAAATCTGTTCTGTATGATACTATAAAGGAGGATACATGTCATTATACATTTGTCCAAACCCATACAGTCTTTAAAACCAAGAGTGAACCATGATATAAACTATGGACTTTGGATGACAATCATTCATATGTCAGTGTAGGTTCATTAATTGTAATGAATATACTAAGCTAGTGTGGAATATTGATAGTGGGGCTGTGCTATGTAGGAGCAATAGGTGTATGGGGAATATCTGTACCTTCCACTCAAGTTTTCTGTGTACTTAAATGTACTCTGAAAAAAGCAGTATATTAAAAAAAGAAAACTTCAACTCATAGAGCATTGTTTTGCTCAACTTAATACAAGTAAATTTGAAATTCTCAATGAAATAAAGTTTCTAGGAAAATATAATTTACCAAAACTCATCATACCAAAGATATATTAATTGACTAACCTTCACTCACAAAATATATATAAAAAGTTATCAAAAGATAACCCCACAAATAACGGTATACCATTTTCATTAAAGTCATCAAGTACTACAGATAATTCTAATGCTATTATACTGCTCTAGGAGAGAAAAAAAGGAGTAAGTACCTATTTTTAATAAGAAACAAATATATTTGATGCCAAAATCTGACAAAGATTAAGCAAAAAGTAGAACATTCGCTTAATACATTCAAGGCAAAAATCATAAAGCATTGTCCAACATCTACTAAGAGCATAATATGATCAAATTTATTTATTTCCTAGTTTATCTAGGAAATAAAAACACAGTTCGATATATAAATTTACTCTTATAATGAATTATATTGGTCATGCTTAACAGAGAAATACCAGATGAAAGACTGGGAATAAGATAAGAATATTTTCTACCACCACTGTGATTAACATTCCAATGAAGTATTAGCAAATGTGATCAGGTTACTGTAAAAATAAACCCTGAAGATTTTGTTTAAAAGAGGAAGTAAAATGATGACTATGTGCAAATAATATGATAGCATACCCGCAAATTCTAAAAAAAATCCAAAAAACTACTACAAATAATCAGATCCCATTTACA
This sequence comes from Mormoops blainvillei, assembly GCA_004026545.1. Taxonomy (NCBI): domain Eukaryota; kingdom Metazoa; phylum Chordata; class Mammalia; order Chiroptera; family Mormoopidae; genus Mormoops; species Mormoops blainvillei. Next base: position 21,668 of record PVJD01003075.1, read on the forward strand.
GTAGCAATAAAAAATTATGTTTTCAAGGTTAAATACCAATAAGATCTGTGTAAAGAAAACTTTAAAACATAACTTCGTGAACAAAAAAGTAGCCTTGAACAGATGGAAAGATATACTATGATCTAGAAAAGGAAGATTCAGCACCATAAAAATGTCAGTTCTCCAAAATGTACACTTTTATCATAATTTCAATAAAAATTACGTTTTTAAAAAATTAGATAAGTTTGATTCTAAACCTAAAATTGAAAAATTAATCAAAAAGTGATAACAAAAAAACTGAAGGGTAATGGGAAACCAAAACAGGTATTAATAAAGCCTTAAAAATAAATTAAATGAATAATGATGAAAAAGAATAGAAAGAATAATAATTGGTATAAAAAGTCCAAAACTAGACCCAAATACAAAAGGCAATTTAGCATAAAATAAAGGTGCTATTTCAAATCATTGAGCAAAAATGAACTACTGAATAAATGGTATTAGGATTGGATAACTATCTGAAAAAGAAAAGAAACTGATCAATAACTTACACTAAAGCAGGATAAATTCCAAGTGGATAAAAGATTCAAATGTTTTATTAAAAAGGAAGTCCTAAAAGTAACAGAAAAACACATGGGAGAATTCCTTTATAACTTCGGAAGCCCCTCTTGATACATTTGACTCTATGAAATAAGAAACTTATACATCGAAGGGGAAAAATATAAGTAAGTAAAAAAAAAAAAAAACCGGGAGAAAAGTTGTAATTCATATCATAGAGAAAAATCCCCTTATTATATAAGAGCTCCTAGAGAGCAATAAGATGACCAATAATATAACAGGAAAATAGGAAGAGTACGAAAAGGTAAATAAAAGACATAAAATACAAATGGTTCATAGACATGTGAAAAGATGTTCAATCTCACTCATAATAAAAAAAAAAACAAAAAAGACCTTAAAATCACTCTCTCTCTTCCAGTCAAGATGATGGCATAGGTAAACAGGTACTCAGAATCTCCCGCAACCACATCAAAATTACAACTATGCTACAGAACAATCATCATTTAGAACCACCTGAAATCACCTTAACAGAAGTCCTGTAAATAAGCAGGAATCCACACCACCCTGGTAGGAAGGGCAGAGACATGGAAAGGACTGGTCCACACCCATGTGTGGAATTTAAAAATTGAGAGGAATATCTCCACTGCAGTGGCCCCCATGAGGAGTCAAGGGTTCCAGCCTCACAATAGCACCCCCCCACCCAACCTTAGTGCAGGGTTCCAGTGCTGGGAAAAGAAGTCCCTATAATTTCTGGCTGTAAAAACCAGCAGAGATTGACTGAATGAGACCATGGTTTCTAGAGCCCCAGGCATTCCTCTTAAGGAGCCCCAACAAACTTACTCGGGCTCACTGGGACTCATTCACTTTGAGCTTCCAGCACTGAGGTAACAGCTCAAAAGGCGACAGGGACATACAAGGAGGAAATTAATTATATGGCATCAGAGGGAGAGCTGGAGGGGCAGCTTTTCCCAGAGAGAAGTGCTGGCAGAGGCCATTGTTCCTTTGCTGAGCTCTCCCCACAGAGACGGCAGACAGGTGCCATATCTGAATCTCCATCAGTCTTACACTGTTCACCACACTCTGGTGATTCCCTGAGACTCCATTCAGCTCAACAAGCAGGCCCATCCAAGCCCTCTACAATGACTTTTCCATACAAATGAACCATCTTGGCTCATGCTGTCAGCTTTCCTATCAAATAAGCAGCACCTCACCTCTGCATACCCTGCATCTCTTGTTAAGTGGCCCCAGCCATGGCACTAGCAAAAGCCAGGCTGGGTACCTCCAAGCCCAGCATGAGTAGCAGCCGTCTGAAAACTGTGCTGTAGCTTCTACCAAGTGACTCCAGGCAGGGCACAGGTAGTTGCTCATCTTGGCCTGCCCTGCACAGAAGGCCCGAAAGCCAGCACAGTAAACAGCTTCAGACCATGCCAAAGCACCACCCAGCCACCTCTACCAGTGATACACTCCAAAGGTTTGGATTCAGCAGGTATCTGAGCCTGCTGTGATTGAGTTCTGCTCTGTGGGGTCAATACCCATCTACACAGCAGATCCTCCACAGTGGTCATGTCCAGTGTTTACAGCCGATTGGCCTGTGAGTAAACTCCTCCCATTGATATGCCAACAGCAATCCAGGCTCAACTACAACAGAGGAGTGCACACAACCCTTACAGGAGGTGTACCTGGAGCACCCAGCTTAGTTGACTGGGGAGGGAGCACCACTCAGCCCCACGGTACACCTACTACATAAGACCACTCTACCAAGACCAGGAAACATAGTTCTACCTTATACATAAAAATGAACAGAGGGAGGCAGTCAAAATGAGACAAAGAAATATGTCCCAAATGAAAGAACAAAACTCCAGAAAAAGAACTAAACAAAATGGAGACAAGCAATCTATCAAATGTAGAGTTAAAACACTGTTCAATAATTTTAGGGAAAGTGTAGAGGAGCTGAGTAAGAACTTCAAAAGTGATTGAACAAACATGGAGATAGAAAACATTTTAAAAATTCAGAAATGAAGAATATACTAACTGAAATGAAAAATACATTATAGGCAATCTACAATACAGTAGACAAAGTGAGGATCAAATCAATGATTTAGATGATAAGGAAGCAGAAAATACCCATTCAGAACAGCAAAACGAAAAGGAATCCAATAAAGTAAGGATACGGTAAAGAGCCTCTGAGACAACTTCAAGTGCACCAACATTCACATCATGGGGGTGCCAGAAAGAAGAGAGAGAAAGCAAGAAATTAAAAAACTGATTTGAGAAAAAGTAACAGAAAACTTCCCTCACATGGTGAAGGAAATATACATACAAGTCCAGGAAGTACAGAGCACCCAAACAAAATGAACCAAAAGAGGCCTACAAGAAGACACATCATAATTAACTTGCAAAAGGTTAAAGACAAAGAGATCATCATAAATGCAGCAAGAGAAATGCAGGCAACAAGAGAGCTCCCATAAGACTATCAGGTGATTTCTCAAAGGAAATTTTGCAGACCTGAAGGAATTGGCAATAAATATTCAAAGTGATGAAAAGCAAGGATCTAAAACCAAGATTACTCTATCCATTAAAGCCACCATTTAGAATTGAAGGACAGATAAAAGAGTTTTCCAGACAGGAAAAAGCTAAAGGAGTTCATCACCACCACACCAGTACTATAAGAAATGTTGAAAGCTCATGAGACTTTGGGGAGGCTTTCTTCTTGCATCTCAGCCACCAACATGCTGTCCAGACTGAGGAAGACCCAGAAACTTAGGGGCTACATGAGCCATGGCCATGGCCACATCAGCAAGCACAGGAAGTACCCAGGAGGCCGAGGTAATGCTGATGGCTTGCATCATCACAGGATCAACTTCAATAAACATCACCCAGGTTACTGCGGGAAAGTTGGTATGAGGCACTGCCACTTAAAGAGGAGCCAGAGCTTCTTCCCCACTGTCAACCTTGATAAACTGCAGACCTTGGTCAATGAGCAGACACAGGTAAATGCTGCGAAAACAAGAACTGAGTTGCTCCCATCGCCGATGTGGTGCGATTGGGTTGCTACAAAGTTCTGGGGAAGGGAAAGCTCCCAAAGCAGCCTGTCACTGTGAAAGCCAAATTCTTCACCATAAGAGCAAAGATTAAGAGTATTAGTGGGGCTTGTCTGCTGGTAGCTTGAAGCCATGTGAAGGGGAATTCATTACATTCTCAGAAGTGCTTTTGTCAAAAAAAAAAAAAGAAAGAAAGAAATGTTAAATGGTTCTTTAAGAAGAAGGACATAAAAATATGAAAATGGCAATAAGTGCATATCTATCAACAATTACTTTAAATGCAAATGAATAAATGCTCCAATCAAAAGACATGTAGCGGTTGAATAAATAACAAAACAAGACCCTTATATGGACTATCCACCAGAGACTCACGTCATATCGAAGGACACACACAGACTCGAAGTAAAGATATGGGAAAAGATATTTCATGAAATATCTTTTTTTGAAAACAAAAAATGCTGGGGAAGCAATACCTATACCAGACAAAATAGCCTTTAAAACAAAGGCTACAACAACAAAGCAGGACCAACCAATTTCATATCTGGGTATTTATACAAAGAAACCCAAACCAATAAATCGAAAAAATGTATATATCCATATTTTTAATGTATCATTATTTACAATAGTCAAGATAAGGAAGGAGCCTAAGTATCCATCAGTAGATGAATGGATAAAGAGGTGACAGCAATGAAGTATCATTCAGTCACAAAAATGAATGAAATCTTGCCATCTGCAACAACATGGATGGACTTAGAGGGTATTGTGATGAGAGAAATAAGTCAAACAGAGAGAGACAAATGCCATATGATTTCACTTATATATAGAATCTAGAAACCAAAATAAAGGAACAAAAACAGACTCATAGATACAGAGAACATTTTGATAGCTGCCAGATGGGAAGGAGTATTGGGAAGATAGGAGAAAAAGGTGAAAAGATTCAGAAGTACCAATTGGAACTTACAGAATAGTCATGGGGATGTAAAGTGCAGCATAGGGAATATAGTCAATAATATTGTAACAACTATATATACAGATGGTTATTAGACTTGCCAGGGCAATCACTTTGTAAGTTATATAAATGTCTAATCACAGGGTTGTACACCTGAAATTAATATAATATTGTGCATCAACTCCAATTAAAAAATTTTTAAAATATTTTAAAATATAACTCTCTTACACTGTTTTACCTAGTAGATTGACAGAAATCCTTTAAAACTGATAATATACTCTGTTGGCCAAGATGTGGATTAGCCAGTATATTGCTAATGATAATGTAAACTGGTCATTACCCAAAGGAAAAGTAATAGTATTATGAGTAATAACTACTCAAAATAAAAAATGCACATATGATTTTTTTCCTTCTTTTTTTCAATTAGAGTTGACGTATAATATTCTATCAGTTTCAGGTGTACAACGCAGTGATTCTACATTTACCTACCTTAGGAGTGGTCAGTATGATATATCTAGTAACCATTTGTTACTGGACAAAGTTGTTACTACATTGACTATGTTCCCTATGCTGTACATTATATCCCCCTGTCTTATTTATTTTATAACTGGAAGGTTCTACCTCTTAGTCCTCTTTACCTTTTTCAGCATTAATCCCATCCCTCTCCCCTCTGGCAACCACCTGTTTACTCACTTGTTTTGTTTTGTTTTGTTTTGTTTTTAGACTCCAGTATAAGTAAAATCATATGGAATTTGTCTTTCCGTCTTGCTTATTTCACTTAGCATAAAACTCTCTAGGTACATCCATGTTGTCACAAATGCCAAGATTTCATTCATTTTTTAAAAGATTTTATTTATTTATTTTTAGAGAGAGGGGAAGGGAGGAAGAGAGGATGAAAAACATTAATGTGTGGTTGCCTCTCATACGCTCCCCTACTGGGGACCTGGCCAACAACCCAGGCATGTGCCCTGACTAGCAATCAAACTGGCAACCCTTTGGTTCGCAGGCCAGCACTCAATCCACTGAGCCTCACCAGCCAGGGCCACTTTTATTGTTGATTAATAGTGGGTGTGTGTATTTATACACACACACATGTAAAATCTTCTTTATCCATTTATCTATCAATGGACACCTAGGCTGTTTCCATAAAAATGCGTATACTCTTAATCCAGCAATTCTGCTCTGAGAACTTACCCCACAAATGTATGTTCACATGTAGGAATATATGTATATATAAGGTTATCCATTTAACATCACTTGTAATACCAAATGACTAGATACAAAGGGATGTTTATTTATATGGCAATCAGTAAATAAATCCAGGTATATCCATTCAACCCAGTAAATACTCTAAGCTATGAAAAAAATGAGGGCACTCTCTGTTAACTGATCTGTGAGGATTTTCAAGATAAACTAGTAAGTGAAATAAAGCAAGGTATAAAACAAAGTGTATAGAATCTACAATTTGAGCATAAAAGTTAAAGAATAATGTACTTTATATTTGATTTTATATGTTTAAAATTTTAGGAAGTGTATATGAGAAAATTAAAAATGACTACTTATTGGGGAGTAGAACTCGATGGATAGTGGATAGAGACTGGAAGGAAATTTTTTCAATTAATATCTCCCTTATGCTTTTGAGCCACTTGACAAAAAGGCATAGTCAAAAAACTGAAGTTAAAATGAATACAATATATTCCATAGAATTATAAAGATCATATTATCAATAAATAGCCCAGTAGATACAAAGTAGATACTAAATAAAGTTTAAGTCCACCCCCCTTTCAACAAGATAAGGACAACACTACAAAGCATAGTCGTGCTCAAAAGCAAAGCAAGAGGGCCACGAGACTTTGCACTCTCAACAACCCCACATGTGGAATTGAGTGCAGCCTGTCAGGAAGAAGATGCCTCTGTCTCTCCCGGTCCATGCTCCTTAGGTTTCTAGGCCATTTCAGAGATCTGCTTTCCAGCATCTCCCGATTCTCATAACTCGTGAGCCATTTCCTTTCTCTTTACAATGAGTTCATATCCCCCTATCCTTAAAAACAAAATTTCCTTCAACCTGCCAGTCCCTCTAGTACTGTTTCCATTCAAGGCCAAAATTTTTAATCCAAAGAAAATAATTTTATGTGCCATAGTATATCTCTACTTTCTCTCCACATTCCCCTTCCAACTTGCTTGAAGATTTGTTTGAAACTATGCTTTTCAACAATGACTCCTTTCTTGCCATTTTGATGTTTTTGTTCTCAGTCAGTCCTTGTCCAACTTTAATCTTTCTTCAGGGGGAAGCTGCTGCCTGCCATTCCTCAAAACTCCTTCCTTAATTTCAATAGCACCATGGTTTTTGGTGTCAAGCATTTATTACCAATTAAAGGCTAGATGCTGTGTGAGAATAACTTAACACAGCTGTGGTGAGAATTCATAGGTTAACACTTATAAATGCTTAGAAAATGTCTTGATCACAATGATTATTATTACTCTCATCATCATTTGTATAGAAAACAATGTGATAACCAATCAGAAGCTCAGAGAGATGAAGCTCTGCACTGGAGTCATCAGCCAGGAGTCAAAGAGAAAAGGCATGGCACATGATGAGGGTATTAACTTTTAAGAGTAAATATATGAGGAGCAACCCCAATAAATAAACTGTCAATCAGATGTCAATACAATGAGAATTGGATGTCAAAGAAGTAGTTTATTAATTATAGTAATAATGATAATAATAATACAGTATCTACCTTTTACTGAAGCACTTGCTATGTTATACTTTGATAAACACCTTAATATATTGTTTCACTTGACTACATATAACCTTGTGAACTATGCAGTGTTATCCTAATTATACAGGTGAGGAAACTAGGTTTGCTCTAAAGCAAATGGCAGTTTCAAGATGAATGAGTCCTCAACAGAGCTGAATGCAACAAAAAAGTCCAGTAGCACGGGCCTGAAAAGTGCCCATCAGATTTGCCAACACAAAGGTCATTGTGAAAGCAATTTAGTGAAGAGGGAGATGCTAAATCTTATGGAGAGACTTTGAATATCCTTTAAAGAAGGTGAACTGTAAACACAAGGACAAACTGGTCAACAGGGTGAGGGGATGAGTTTGCACTGGTTGTTGGTTTGGGGTCTGCATTTCCACTGGTCTGGGTGAAGCTTTGATTAGAACACCTCGGAGGCTTATGTACTCTCCAGATCTTCCTTTTAAGTCTTACGTTTAGTCCTCTTTGCTGGCTCAAAGCTCTGCCATCAACTTTCCACAAATATCCATACCCATGACTTCAAGTCTTTCTTTGCATGATAAGGTACTCAATGCTCTAAATCTCTGGCTGTGTTCCAGACAAGTCCTTCCTGTTGCCTAGAAAAACATGTCCAACCTGAAAAACCCACCATCACCTCAAAATTAAAATGCTCAAACTTGAGGCCGTCATCTAAACCCACAGGTCTTCTCCTTCTCCCTCTTTACCATTTCTATCACTGTTCTTAAAGAATACTTACTAAGCAAAACATTCCAGAACCTAGTCCAAAAAAATAAACACTGTACCCAATGTGGTTAATGGAGCTAAATAATTCTTTACCTGAACTTCACTCTTTCCCTCCTTATCATCAATGTTCACAAAGAAACAATAACAATATGAAAGGTTAACAAAATATTCCACAATTGTCACTGGAAACTCATATATGCTATATACGTTTAATATCATTCCCAAGAAAATGGATCTCATATGCTGAATTTTATATCTTATCAGAAACACAATCTTCCTTTTGTTGATACACAATCAAGAATGAATTCCATTCGTACAACTAAAATAAAATCAAATATTTACCTTAATATATCCATCAAAGTATAAATGCTATAGTTTATAATAGTATAATATATTATCAGAAATTTTTGCTTGTGGTGATATATTAAGCTCTTTTCATGAAATTTATTAAAGCTCAAGAATGCTTAAGTGGTAAAAGCACCTCACTAATTTTTATTTCTCAAAAATACAAGGAAAGGTGTGTAATTCAGACCCTTTAAAATGCATATATAAGTCATCTACAACAAAATCAACATGGAAAGAAAAATTGAGATGAAGCTAGTTTAACAAAACTGGTATAATAAACAAGGTGTTTCGGTATTAAGCCATATTTGGAGTCTGTAGCAAAAAAAAAAAAAGAGAGATATTGATCCTGTCTTCATTTAAAATTTTAATATTTTCTTCATCATGGACTTTTGTCATAATTTTGATTTTTGAAAATATTCTTTATTTTGATTACTGAGGGATTTATTTTGAGTGTCTCCTTAAATTTGGTGCTGACTCTAGTCGTGGACCTGTGAGGTGATAACATGATTTGGTGGGTGACAGGGGAGACAGGAAGAAAAGAGTTCGAGTAGTAACGTTTTTACTCTCTATCTCCTTAAGGACACAAAAATGATCTAGCTATACAGCTCTCACATAAAATTGTCACTCATTTAAAATCATCCATTCTCTCCAAATTGCTAGTCTTGCCATTTAAGTAACACAAGTTCTCACTTTTAGGAGCTTATGATAAAAAAGGAATATCACTGGGGAAAACAAACACACAAAAAAATATGTAAGCAGAAAAATAAAAAATGTGCAAAGATTTTTTTTTTAAAGAACATTTTCTAAACAACCAAAGCAAAGTTTTTGCTGAGGAGTCTGAAGGAAGGCAGTTTTCTTTCTACTGATCCCTTTCCCAACTGCTTCCTCTGCTGACCAAGCTTCACAAAGGTAGAAATCCAGAGGTACTTCTGACGATTCCATTTCAGAACTATCTGTGAAGAAGAGGCCTTAACTTGACACAAATTTACATTATCCAAAAACCAATCTGGGCAGTGTTAATGTTGAGTACAAAAAAAAAGTAAGATCCAATTTTGAAATTAGGTTTGAAGTAAAATTCCTTTTATTAAAAAAAAATCTAAGCAGCAACATTGAATTAAAAAACAAACTGACAGTAACCAGAGGGAAGGAGAGAGGGTGATAATGAGGGAGAAGAAGGGGAAGGGTCATCAAGAAACATGCATAAAGGACCAAACCACAAAGCCAAATGGGGGAAGGATTGAGGGTGGGAGGTGGGGGTGGGTGGGGCTGGGGAAAGTGGTGGCAGGAAAATGTTGACGAAACAAAACAAAACAGACAGGGGGAGGTTACGGATAGCATAGGAAGCTGAGAAGACAAAGAACTGATATGTACGACCCATAGACATGAACTAAGAGGGAGGGGGATGACAGTGTGGGGAACAGGGGAGAGGGGATAAAAAAAGTCAAAAAGTAAAATACAATTTTTCACAAAGAGTAATTGTCAAATTATGTAAATGTGACAATATAACACAGATTCTGACTGGATCCTTTATTTTCTTCTCACGATAAAGTTTTCTATGCAGTGACTTAATATTTTTCATGTTTTCTGTTTCATAAAGAACAAGCAGAGCTAGGTTTGGGGTGATTTTTTTCATTCTAAAGGTAACTATACAGGTTTTAACTGCTTTTTTTTCACAAATAAAAATTTTAAGTTGTGTTTATTCTTTTGTTTTAATGTTTATTGTTGTTCTATAGCAGTTATCCCCATTTTCCCCCCATTACTCTCCCCTGCCCTACCCATACCCTGCCTCCTACATTCAATCCTCCCTAAGCCTGTTGTCTTTGTCCATGGGTCCTTTATACATGTTCCTTGACTTGACCCTTCCCCTTCTTTCCCCTTCCACACTCACTTCTTGCCACTGTCAGCTTGTTTTTTATTTTCACATACCTGCTTCTATTTTGCTTGCTTGTTTGTTTTGTTGATTAGGTTCCACTTATGACCATATGGTATTTGTCTTTCACCGCCTGCCTTATTTTACTAAACGTAATGCTCTCCAGTTCAATCCATGCTGCCACAAAGGTAAGTCTTTCTTTCTGCTGCGTAGTATTCTATTGTGTATTTTGTTAAAGATTATTTATTTATTTATTTATTTATTTATTTTTAGAGAGAGGAGAAGGGAGGAAGAGAAGGGGAGAAACATCAATGAGTAATTACTTCTCGCATGCCCCCTACGGGGGATCTGGCCAGCAATCTGGAAATGTGCCCTGCCCAGGGATAAAACCAGCGATTCTTTGGTTTGCAGACCAACTCTCAATCCACTGAGCCATACCAGTGGGGGCTGTACCACAGTTTTTTAATCCACGTATTTACTGATGAGCACATAGGCTGTTCCCAGCACTTGGCTATTGAAATTTGTGCTGCTATGAACATAGGGGTGCATAAGCTCTTTTGAATTGGTGTTTCAGCTTTCTTAGGGTATAATCTCAGTACTGGAATTGCCAGTTCAAAAGGCAGTTCCATTTTTAGTCTTTTGAGGAAATTCCACAATGGCTGCACCAGTCTGCATTCCCACCAACAGTGTACAAGGGTTCTCTTTTCTCCACAACCTTGCCAGCATTTGTTGTTGGTTGCTTTGTTAACAATGGCCATTCTGACCAGTGTGAAGTGGCATCACACTATGGTTTTAATTTAAATCTCTCTGATGGCTAGTGATGCTGAGCATCCTTTCATAGGTCTCTGGGCCCTCTGTATGTCCTCTCTGGAGAAGTGTCTGTTGAGGTCCTTTAACCATTTTTTTACTTGGACTGTTTGTCTCCCTGGTGTGGAGTTATGTGAGTTCTTTATATATTTTGGAGATCAAACCCTTGTCTGAGGTATCATTGGGAAACATATTTTCCCATATGGTTGGTCCCCTTTTCATCTTGCTGGTGTTTTCTTTAGCTGTGCAGAACCTTTTTAATTTAATGTAGTCCCATTTGTTTATTCCTTCCTTTATATCCCTTCCTCTAAGGGACATATTGATGAAAATATGGCTGAGTGGAGTATTTGGAATTTTCCTGCCAATGTTCTCCTCTAGGACTTTTATGATGTCACGACTTTCATTTAAGTCTTTTATCCATCTGAGTTTATTTTGGTGTATGCTGTAAGATGGTGGTCTAGATTTTTGTTTTGTTTTGTTTTGTTTTTTGCATATAGCTGTCCAGACTCCCAACACCATTTGTTGAGGAGGCTATCTTAGTCTTCCATTTTATTCTCTTCCTAACCCCTTTGTCAAATATTAATTGAGCATAGAGACATGGATATATTTCTGGGCTGTCTATTCTATTTCATTGATCTATGTGTCTGATCTTATGCCAGTCCCAGACTGTTTTGATTACAGTGGCCTTGTAATATACTTTGATATCAGATATTGTGATCCCTCCTGCTTTGTTCTTCCTTATCAAAATAGCTGAGGCTATTCGGGGTCATGTATGGTTCCATATAAATTTCTGAAATGTTTGTTCTATATCTGTGAAATGTATCATTGGTATTTTAATAGGGATTGCACTGAATCTCTAAATTGCTTTGGGTACTACAGACATTTTGATGTTAATTCTTCCAATCCATGAACACAGTATATGCTTCCATTTATTTGCATCTTCCTTAATTTCTTTCTTCAGTGTTGTGTCATTTTCTGAGTACAGGTGTTTTACCTTCTTGGGTAAGTTTATTCCTAGATACTTTATTTTTCTTCTTACTATAGCAACGGGGATTTTTTCCTACTTTCAGTTTCTGATATTTCATTGTTGTACACAAATGCTTCCCACTTCTGAATATTAACTTTGTATCCTGTTGCTTTGCCAAATTCACTTATTAGGTCATATAGTTTTCTGGCGGAGTCTATAGGGTTTACTATGTACACTATCATGCCATCTGCAAACAATGACAGTTTTAATTCCTCCTTTCCAATTTGGATGACTTTTATTTCTTTTTCTTGTTTGCTGTAGCTAGGACTTCCAATACTATGTTGAATAGAAGTGGTGAAAGTGGACACTCTTGTCTTGTTCCGGAACTTAGTGTGAAAGCTTTTTGATGTTGGCTACAGGTTTCTCATATATGGCCTTGATAATGTTGAGGCATGCTCCCACTACTCGCACTTTGCTGAATGTTTTTATCATAAATGGGTGCTATAACTTATCAAATGCTTTTTCCACATCTATTGATATGATCATGTGATCTTTGTCTTTCCTTTTGTTTATTCCATATGCTTATTGATTTGCAAATATTGTACCATCCTTGCATCCCTGGGATGAATCTCACTTAATCATGGTGAATGATCTTTTTAATGTATTGCTGGATGTGGTTTGCCAATATTTTGTTGAGGATTTTAGTGTCTATGTTCATCAGTGACATTGGCCTGTAGTTGACTTTCTTTGTTGTGTCTTTATCTGGTTTTGGGATTAGGATAATGCTGGCCTCATAAACAGAGTTTTGGACTTTCCCTCTTTTGGGTTTTTTTTTGGAATAGTTTGAGAAGGACAGGAGTTACCTCTTCTTTAAGTGTTTTGTAAAATTCTCCTATGAAACTGTCAGGTCCAGGGCTTTTGCGTGCCTGGAGTTTTTTGATTATTGATTCAATTTCACCAGCTCTTAGCAGGCTGTTCAGGCTTTCTGCTTCTTCTTCATTCAGTTTTAGGAGATTACATTTTTCTAGAAATTTGTTCATTGAACCTGGGTTTTCAAATTTCTTGGCATATAGTTGTTCAAAATAATTTGTTACAACCCTTTGTATTTCTGTGGTATCAGTTGTAATGTCTCCTTTTTCATTTCTTATTTTACTTATTTGGGTTTCTCTCTCTCTGTCTCTCTCTCTCTCTCTTCCTCTCTCTCTCTCTCTCTCTGGTTAAAGGCTTGTCGATTTTGATTATCTTTTCCAAGAATGAACACCTCAATTTATTGATCCTTTGAATTGTTCTTTTAGTCTGTCATTTAATTCTGCTCTGATCTTCATTATATCCTTTCTTCTACTAATTCTGGGCTTTGTTCATTGTTTCTACAGTTCTTATACATGTAGGGTTAGGTTATTATTTGAAATGTTTATATATATTTTTAGGTAGGCCTGTATTGCTATGAACTTTCCACTCAAGACTGCCTTTGCTGTCTCCCATAGTTTTTGGACTGTTGTGTGTTCATTTTCATTTGTTTCAAGAAACTTTGAATTCTTCCTTAATCTCATTATTGACCCATTCATTGTTTAACAGCATGCTATTCAGTCTCCATGAAATTGAATGTTTTTTAGTTTTTTCCTTGCGGTTGGTTTCTAGTTTCAAGACCTTATAGTCCAAGAAAATGCTTGATATGATTTCAATTTCCTTGAATTTGCTGAGGCTTGTTTTGTGTCCTATCATGTGGTCTAGCTTAGAAAATGTTCTATGTGCATTTCAAAAGAATGTGTATTTTGCTTCTTTGGGTTGAAATGTTCTATGTATATCAATTTAGCCAATTTGATCTAGTGCTTCATTCAGTGACAGTATATCCCTGTTGATATTTTGTTTGGAAGATCTATCCATTATTGACAGTGGGGTTTTAAAATTCCCTATTATAAGTGTGTTGCTGTCTATATCTTTCATGAAGTCCTCCAAGATTGTCCTTATATATTTGGGTGCTCTATGTTGGGTACATATATGTTTACAATGTTTATGTCTTCTTGATGGATTCTTCCCTTGAGTATTATGAAGTCTCCTTCTGTGTCTCTTTTTATGGCCTTTGTTATGAAGTCTATTTTGTCTGATATAAGTATTGCTACCCTGGCTTTTTTCCTGTCCATTTGCTTGGAATATTTTTTTCCAACCCTTTACTTTCAGTCTGTGTAGGTCTTTTGTTCTGAAGTGGGTCTTTTGTAAGGCACCATATGTGCGGGTCATGTTTTCTTATCTATTAAGCTACCTTATGTCTTTCAATTGGAGCACTTAATCCATTTGCATTTAAGGTTATTATTGATATGTACTTATTTATTGTCATTTTTCTTCTCCGTAGTTGTGTTCCTATCTCTCTCACTCTTTTTCTTAATCTTAAAGCAGTCCCTTTAGCATATTCTGCAATTCTTGTTTGGTGGAGGTGTATTTTTTTAGTCTTCTTTTGTCTGGGAAACTCCCTATTTCACCTTCCATTTCAAATAAGATTCCTGTAGGGCAGAGTAGTCTTAGTTGCAGGCCTTTGTTTTACATTACTTGGAATATTTCTTGCCATTCCCTTCTGGCTTATAGTGTTTCTGTTGAGAAATGCAACTAGGCTTATTGGAGCTCCCTTGTATGTTGCTTCCTGTTTCTCCCTTGCTGCCTTTAAGATTCTCTCTGTCTTTCAATTTTGCCATTTAAATTATGATATCTTTTGGAGTGGACCTCTTTGTGTTCACCCCGATGGGGATCCTCTGTGCTTTCTGGACTTGTGTGATTGTTTTCTCTCCTCAAATTAGGGAAGTTTTCCATCATTACTTTTTCAAACAGGTTTTCCACCCCTTGCTCCTCTTCTCCTTCAGGTATCCCTATTATATGGGTAGTATTACGTTTCATGTTGTCCTGCAGCTCCCTTTACCCCTCTTTGTTCTTTTTGTGTCTTATTTTCCTTTTCTTGCTCTTTTGGGGAATTTTTTCCTACCTTGTCCTCCAGCTCACTGATTCAATCCTCTGATTCATCTAGCCTACTTTTAATTTCCTCTGCTGTGTTCTTCATTGCAGTTATTGTACACTTAATTTCCTTCTGGTTCTTATTGATAGTTTCTGTGTCCTTTTTCATGCTAGTGTAGTTTGCAACAAGTTCCTTGTAGCTTCCCTGGAGCTCTTTGTAGTTCTCACTGAGTTCATTGAACATCCTTATAACCATTATTTTTAACTCAATATCTGACCGTTTACTTGCCTCTATTTCATTTAGCACTATTTCTGGGGATACCTTTTAATTGGGGGTGGTTTCTTTATATCCCCCAATTTAGGTGACACTTCTTGTTTCTGTTTCTTAGATTGATCTGCTTTGACACCCTGTCTTTGTGGTATGAACTTCTAGATAGGAGACCTGTGGGATTCAGTGGTGCGGTCTCCTTGGTCTCCTGAACTTAATGCTCTTGGAATGCCTTTATGCCATTTATGTTGGCTCTCTGGGTGTAACTGGGTTTTGATTGTTGTTGGGTTATTCTTTGGTGAGTCCTTCCCTCCACCTGGTTGACTGAGGGTCACTCCACTCACCAAGTCTTATATACTATTGTGCAGCTGCTGCCAAAACAAAACCACAAAGCCCAGAAAACAAACCCACACCCTCAAAAACTACTCCCACCTGCAATCTCAGTGACAACAGCAAATGAACCAGTATTAATAAACATGTAAAGAGAGTAAGACTAGCCCTGGATTGGGTAGCTCAGTGGATTGAGCACAAACCTGCGAACCAAAGGGTTGCTAGTTAGATTCCCCAGTCAGGGTATATGCCTTGATTGTGCACCAGATCCCCAGTAGGGGTTGTGCAAGAGGCAACCCACACATTGATGTTTCTCTTCCTCTCTTACTCCCACCCTTCCCCTCTGTCTAAAAATAAAATAAATAAAATATTTAAGAATATTTTAAAAAATAAAAAAAGAGAGTAAGACTATTAAAAGAAAGAAGAATGAATATGAGGTGACTACTGAAATAAAAATGATTTTCAGAGGGCAGAGGGAGGAGCACCTATAAGAGTAGGGAATATAAGCAATGTGAAGAGAGAAGGTAAAATTTACATCATGAATAAAAAAGGGAATGAAGAAGGCAGAATGGAGTAAGAGAAGGGAAGCATACAGTATTAGGTTTAAAGAGAAATTAAAAGAAAGTAAAATAAAATAAAGTGAGATAGAGAAACAAACATGAAAATATAGTAAATAAACATTTTTTTAAATAGGAATGAAATTGGAAAGATTCACCACAGCACTATCAACAAACAAATGAGCTAAAATTAATATAGGTGGGATGGGAATAAGAGGGAAAAAAGAAATAAAGAAAAGCTTAAGAGATGTCTAGAGGAAAGGGAAGTGATTTTGAGATGATAGATGGAGAGGGAATACTAAGAGTGAGGACAAAAACCAGACTAAGACAGGGAAAATTAAATTAAATTTGAGATGAAAAGAAAAAAGAAAGGAAAAAATGGGCAGGATCAAAGAGAAAGAAAAGGAAAAAAATAGGTTAAAACAGGACAAAGTCAAAATTTGGGACAAAAGAAAAGAGTAGGAGAGGGGAATGGTAAAATTTGAGATTTGAAATACAAAGTTAGTGAAGACCTAGAGATAAAATTTTTTTAAATGCAACAACAATTACCCTATCCACAATGAGCAAAGATTGCTAAAGGTGGAGAGAGAATGTGGGTATTTTAAGAGCAAGAAAAAGAATGTGAGATGACCACTGACAAGAAAGTTGGTTTTCAGAGGCTGGATGGGGGACAAATAGTAAGAGTATGGAATGGAAACAATTTTTAGCAAGAGGGAAAACAAATTTAAAATGAAAATAATAAGAGGAAAGAGGAAGGTAAAATTGTGCAAAAGGAGTGAGGGGCAAAATATGTGAA
Organism: Mormoops blainvillei; assembly: GCA_004026545.1. Taxonomy (NCBI): domain Eukaryota; kingdom Metazoa; phylum Chordata; class Mammalia; order Chiroptera; family Mormoopidae; genus Mormoops; species Mormoops blainvillei. Next base: position 38,557 of record PVJD01003075.1, read on the forward strand.
CTGAAATAAACTATAGTATAAAATCTAGTGACTTAATACACACACTTGAAGGACAAGAAATGAACATCTAAAAGCTATGCAGGAAAGAAAATATTGCAAATCTTGGTGAAGACTATGGTGGATTTCATCTCAGTAGCATCTAGTATTTACCGCTATCTTTTCTTTCTGGATCCGCTTCTGGTGATGTCAGATGATGACCCCATCTGTGGCTGTCTCCTTCAGATGTTAATCTAATCACTCTGCACTCAGTGGTCAGGCTTAAGCACCACAGGGCAGGGCAGAATCCCTCTGGGGGTTGGGGCTATTGCTTCCCCTCATGCTGCTGCCACACAAGACGGCAGTGGTCTTCCTGAGAAAGATGGCTGCTATAGTATGAGGGATGACTCAGTACCAGGAACCCAGTGGCTACTCTCAGTTCTCTCCCCAAACCATCAGTCCCCAGTCTCTCCTCAAGCACCTCTTGTCCACTCTGCCCCCCATTTGCCGCAGCCCAGGGCAAATGACTGCAAATGAAAATTTATGTGTTAGCCCTTTAAATAGCTCTTTGCATCTCCAGCCATCCATCTCTGGCAGAGAGCAACCCCACTGCTTTTCGCAGCTGGATGTTATCTGTGTACTTTTGGGGCTCTGGTGCTCTAGGCTGGGCATCCCAGCTTAGGGTTTAGACCCCACACATCTCAGGGGAATCCAACCGGCTGCTTAAATATACCTCCAGGGCTTCAACTGTCACCTGGGGGTATCCAGCCACCCCTCTCATATCTCCACCACACTCCCTACCAGTCATGTTGTGCTGAAGCTGATTCTTCTGTCTGTCTGTGGTTTTAAGGCTTCTCTCTTGTTATTATTCAGTTGTTCATTCCGGATGATTTCTCCACAATTTAAATTCATTCCACATTTCCACAATGGTCCTGGGAAGAGGTTAGTGTAATTTCCACTCACTACTCTGCCATCTTGGATCCCTCAGAAGGCCAGGAAACTCTTGATGTTACTATCAGGTAACTGGTCTTATTATAAAGCTTCAATTATTAAGGTTATGTTTATTCTTAATACATTACTTTTGGAAGAAGAGTTACCACTATAATTGTCAAAACCTAGCAGCTGTGAAATTGTATGGAAAAGACTAGAAAATAGAAGACACAATGAAACTAATTCAGAACTGTAAACAAGTGCTTAAAATGTGAAGGAGATTAAGAGTGCAGAAAGGAATAATTAAACAGCCACTAAAAGCCAAACAAACTATGACTTTAAAAAATCCAACCTGATGAACAAAATAAACTAATAAAATATATAGAAACGGACTCACAGAGAATAGAGTGACAGCTGTCAGGGGGTGGGGGTAGGAGGGTTGGCTGAAAAAAGTAAAAGGATTAAAAAAAAACCTCAGACACAGACAACAGTGTGGTGATTACCAGAGGGATAGGAGAGTTGGGGTAAGTAGAAGAGGGTAAAAGAGAGAGAAACGGTGATAGAAGGGGACTTGATTTGGGGTGGTGAACACATAATACAATATACAGATGATGTATTATAGAACTATACACCTGAAACCTATATAATTTTTAATCAATGTCACACCATAAATTCAATTTAAAAAAATTTTAATTGCTATTATAGGCCTAGGGACATGTTTTGAAAATGTCTGCTAGTACATCTGAAATCACAGTAGTAACATTCAGAAGGAAGCTAGAGAGAAAGTCAAATAATGAACTAATATCTGTGTTAGGTATACAGAGTTGTTGGGATAAAAAATAAACCAGTTCAATAAACAGTTTGTCTGGTAGGTCAGATAAGAAATGGGGAGCTAAATCTCTCTGACAAAAATTAAGTACCCTCTACTTACTACTGACTTTGTGAACATGGATGGTAGAGCAGGAAACAAATGGTTGCTATAAAAGAATCAAATACCTCAAATTATTTGATTTAAGATATGAGGTCATTTTGGCTCACTAAAATACTCCATTTACTCACTATCTCTAATTTATTTTTCCCTGCTGGTTTATTAGTAATCTTTTCACGCAACGATGCAGGTAAGGTAGGGAATGTCCAGCAAGAGAGAGGTCACATCCTGGAGGATCCCATAAAGAAAGGAACAGCCCACAACTATTTCTGTTGGGCTTTGTAATGTATTCCTGAATTACACTTGAATATGGTCCACCTGAGGCTGTGGGCATCCATAATATATCAAAGGAAATACTGGGGTCAAGAAATACCATCAAGCTCAGAATACCCCTCCCACCATGCCATGCTGGAGCAGAATTTCTCGTCTTCACTGAGCTTCTCTGGTAAGAATTACAAAGATAGATTTTTCACCTCCATGTAAAGAAAAGGTTCCAAGATTAGCATATTCCAGATGTAGAATTATGCCAATTTCCTAGGTGAGTTCTCTAATGCTGGAAGAGTTCATGCATAGTCAGGGTAACCAGTTATCAGAGAGAATTCATTGGTCCACAGGAAACTAAGTTACCAAAAAAACAGGAGTGCTGTTCCCACTGCAATCCTAGGAGGAAAGCAGCAGACTCAAATCAGATTTTTAAAAATTGTTTCTTCCCTAGGTTAGAAGGTATATTTTAAATGTTTTAGTTTAAAAGTCTCCCTTAATTATTTCAATTTTTTTGAAGGAACTGGCATTTAAATATGTGCAGCTGCTGTGGACTTCCGTGGCATGTGGGAGAATAGAGAGGAAGATATGTCCTGACGTCACAGAACCCTGATATATTAAGGTTGTTAGAAGTTGAGAAAAGACGTGCTGGGCAATTCTAGGTTACAGCAGGGTTAAAGGAGGTAGAGGTAAGTTCATCAGAATGGTGATGGTATGATAATGGGAGTCTAGGACAGTCGTGGTAATGATGATGACAGTGGTGATGGTGGTGATAACTGAGGCGGGGTGGGAGGCAGAGACAATGGGACTAGGGTCAGGAACTCAGGGGAAGCTAAAAGTTCTAAAGAGTGGCTTCTGAGAATAACACAGTGGTTGTTAGTAGAGAAATAAATTTTCCCCCAGTCATTCATAAATAAATAAATAAATAAATAAATAAATAAATAAAGCTCCCTCGTAGGCCAGAGGTAGCATAAAAGTAAAAATAAAGAACAAGCAATACATTATGTCAACACAGGACTTCATAGCACATTCCTCCTGATTAATACAAACTTGAAACAGTCAGAGGTACAGCTAAAAAACTTGAAAATGAAAACTACTGAAGAATTTCTAAGGAGATACACAATAAAATTCATCACCTCATTGAAACCAGCCCCAAACACTGAAACCAGATTCTAATAGATTTTCCCCCCAGCTTTTGTTTGTTTGTTTGTGTTTGTTTGTTTGTTTGGGGGGCTGCCTTTCAGGAAATAGCAGCAGGCCTCCTCACGACACCAGGAGACCAGGAGACGAAGCCAAATCAGACTGGTCCCAGAGGCTTCTGCAGGGGCAGAAACCAGCAAAAGAACTCCAATTCACCCCTGTGGGTGGCTGGAACCAAAATTCAACCCCTACCTGGTCCTCTCAGAAGCAAGGGGTGCCTAGTAATTTGTGTTTGGCTGGGCACCTAGAGCTCACACAGTCAGACCCTGCCAACTTTCTCTCATCTTTCCCATTCCTTACCTTAGATAACTTAGTTCTAAGGTTATCTAATCAAGACAATAAATATGTATAGTTTTTCCTTACCATTATCCTTTAAATTTGCTCTAAGTCCTAATTCAGGGACACTAATCTGAACGTTGTCTCCATTTTCCTCATTTGGCAGCTGGACAAATAATCTTTTCTCTATGAAAAACTGCTGCCTCAAACTTTGGTTTCACCAAAGTGTGCCATGGACATCAAACTCATTAGAAAGCTGAGTTCAGTAACATCATCAGACTTAGTTTGGTAACATCATTAAAAAATTGAAACATCAGGATAGCATAAAAAGTAACTATGATTCTGCAACAATGTGGACATCATTGTTTCCAAGTCAAAACAAAAATCTTTTTATGGTCTTTGAATCAGCCATACATTTGCTTTATTTTTATTTTTTGGTTTTGTTTTGTTTTTGATCCCTTCTTCCATTTGAGGTCACAGGTCAAGAAGTCTTATTTATAAAATTATTAACATTTTAAAAATAATAAAAAGTCAACATAGTGATCCTATAAAATGCCTCCTGACCTGAGCATTAACCATGTCAGTTTTAGAGCTAGAAGGCAAGCATGTCCTGAAATACATACATGAGAAGTCGCTTCATTTGGGGTTTTCAAAATTTCAGTCATTTGAGTGCCCTCTTCTCTGTTTTTTGCCATACCTACAGACCCACTATACTATTTACTTATTATTTTCCAAACGGGGGGTTACACCCCAAGAGGGTGTTATACCTCTGATTCTATTGCTGTTCTGGTTGTTTGATTAGGTTTTGTTATTGTTGTTTTTGTTGTTTTAGATTCTGTTGTTGATAGTTGTGAATCTGTTGACATTTTACGATTCATAGTTTTGATCTTCTTTTTCTTAAATAAGCTTCTCTAACATTTCATTGTACTAATGGCTTGGTGTTGATGAACTCCTTTAGCTTTACTTTGTCTGGGGAGCACTTTATCTGTCCTTCCATTCTAAATGATTGCTTTGCTGGATAAAGTAATCTAAGTTGTAGGTCCTTGCTTTTCATCACTTTGAATACTTCTTGCCAGTCCCTTCTTGCCTGCAGTTTCTTTTGAGGAATCAACTTATAGTCTTATGGGGACTCCTTTGCAGGCAACTCTAGGCTTTTCTCTTGTGGCTTTTAAGATTCTCTCTTTATCTTTAACTCTTGGAATTTTAATTATGATGTGTCTTGGTGTGGTCCTCTTTGAGTCCAACTTGTTTGAGACTCTCTGTACTTCCTGGACTATACTGTATGTCTATTTCTTCATCAAATAAGGGAAGTTTCCTTTCATTTTTTCAAATAAGTTTTCAATTTCTTGCTCTTCCTATTCTCCTTCTGGCATCCCTGTGATTCGGATGTTGGCACATTTGGAGATTTCCCACAGTCTTCTTATGCTATCCTCATTTTTTAAAATTCTTGTTTCTTCTTTCTGATCTTGTTGAATATTTATTTCTTCCTTACATTCCAAATCACTGATTTGAATCTCAGCTTCCCTTCACTGTTGCTTCCCTATAAATTTCTTTATTTCACTTAGTATAACCTTCATTTGTTCCTTTATGTTGTTGTCATATTCAATGAGTTCTTTGAGCAACCTGATCACCAGTTTCGAACTCTGCATGTGATAGGTTGGCTATCTCCATTTCGTTTAGTTCTTTTTCTGGGGTTTTGTTCTGTTCTTTCATTTGGGCCATATTTCTTTGTCTCCTCAATTTAGCAGACTCCCTGTGTTTGCTTCTGTGTATTAGATACAGGCATACTGACTACCTGTAAAAGGCATCTATCTAGGTGAATGTGACTTCTTTCAATCCTTGGTTCTTGGACTTCCACACAGTTTGATTTTCTGATAGTTCTGGTTATTTGTTTTGAGATTTAGTTGCAATTCTTTTTGTGGTTGCATGAGGAGGTGAAGAATGTCTACCTACATCTCCATCTTGACCAGAAATCTCCCCCATTTCATTTTTATTAAAGATATTGGCCATCTCACACACACACATACACACAAAGGAGATTTCTGTCACTGATATAGAAAGCCACTGGTCATAAATTAAAGCAAATCTAAAACTAAATAATAATGAGGAAATAACCCAGTAATAAATTTTAAGAAAAAACATTTAAATTAAAAATTAAAATGTGTCTCAAATAAATAATGAGAGAGAGTTCAATTCCCACTTCCATCGACCTCCAAAACTCCAGCTTTCTGGATCTATCAGAGGTCCAGAAGTACCGTGGTATCTGTAAAAAAAGTACCACCAAACCAAACAGAACACTCTGGCACTACCTCTGGCTCATTTCTGAGTGGTTCAACTCCTGAGTCAGAGAACAATCCTAACCTGACACACTAAAAGAACAATTGCCTTAACAATGGACATGAGGAAAGGCCAGATACACTGTACGAATGGAGCAAATCATTCAAAATGGCAGATACTCAACTATTTTTTAAATGATGGATGCCTCCTAGTAAAGAAATACTATTTGTAAATACATCAAAATGAATTCAGACAAACATTAAACACTCTTTTAAAAAAATCATGTCGGTAACTTAGTAGGCAAGTGTCTTCCATCCAAGTCACTTTCGGGGGATGTATGCATTATGCTTGGGGGCTGAAGAGCTTGGAAGTCTTTACTGGTAAAGTGTCCCTAAGAACTTTGGGTATACCTAGGGGTAATTTGAGGTCAATCCCTTTGTGATTACAGATCCTGCTTTTATATTAAATTGACTTCGTTGGGAACTGAACTTTTATCATTACAAAATGTCTCTATCTTTAGCAATGCTCCTTACCTTAAAGTCTACTTCACCTCCTACTGGTGTATAGCTACACCAGCCTTCTTTGATTGGTGTGTTTGCATGGTATATCTTTTTCCATCCTTTCACGTCCAGCCCTTCTGCATCCCTTTATTTAAGATATATCTATTGTAAGCAACAATCTCTTTTTTAATATCCAGACTGACCATCTTTGTCAATTAAATAAAGTATCGTGCAGTTGCATTTTATGTAGTTATTATATCTGAGTGAAAATTGACCAGGTTGATATTTGTTTTCTGTTTGTCCCACCTGTTTTGATTCCTTAATTCTCCTCTCTTGCTTTCTTTAGGATTCATCAAGCACTTTTTATCACTTCAATTTCCTTTCTATCATCACATTAATTATACATGATTATTTTAGTGATTACTATAGAAATTATGACATACTATTAACTTTAATTAGAGTCTAACATAAATTAGTGCAGAGTCCCCAACTTAATGATGGTTTGACTTACAATTTTTCAACTTTACAATGAAGTGATATCATTCAGCAGAACCTACACATCAAATTTTAAATTTTGATCTTTCCCCAGGTTAACAATATGGGGTGCAATATTCTCTCGTGATGCTGAGCGGCAGCAGTGGGTGACAGCTCCCAGTCAGCCACACAATCACGAGGGTAAACACCCAATACTCTACAGTGAACCATGGTGCCAGCATTTTTTGGATCATCTGCTTTGTGTTTTCACCTCCTATCATGTCTACAATATGCCCATCTGTGTCTTATACTTCTGGTGAGCATAGAAGAAGGCAACTACTTTTGAGATAAAACTCAAGAAAATTGCCCAATTGTTAGCAACATAAGTGTTCTAAGCATGTTTAAGGTAGACTAGACTAAGCTATGATGTTCTGTATGTTAGGTGTATTATAGGCATATTTTGACTTATGATATTTTCAACCTACAATGGATTTATCAGGACATAACCCTATCATAAGCTGAAGAGCATCTGTACTTCAACAACTTCCCTTAACAACCTAAGTACCTTTACTTTTTATGCTATTATTATGTATTTTAATTCCACATACATATATCCCCACAAAATGTCATTTTATTGTCCTACAGTAAATATTATATAGAAATATAAATGTTTACTGTTCTTATTGCTCTTCATTTTTAGATTTCCATGCTTCCATCTGGAACCATTTTTCATTCAGCTTAAAGAATTCTCTTTAATATTTTCTTTTACTATTAAGTCTTCTTGTAGCAAATTCTCTCTGCTTTTGTTTTCCTAAAAATGTCCTTTGGTTGTCTTCATTAAAAAAAAAGATTTTATTTAATTATTTTTAGAAAGGAGAAGGGAGGAGAAAGGGAGGGAGAGAAACATCAGTGTGTGGTTGCCTCTCACACACCCCCTAATAGGGACTTGGCCAGCAACCCAGGTATGTGCCCTGAATCAAACTAGTGTCCCTTTGGTTCACAGACTGGTACTTTATCCATTGAGCCACACCAGCCAGGGTGGTTGCCTTCGTTTTTGAAAGACTGTTTCATTGGGAAGTGATATCTAGATTTACAGTTATTTTCTTCATTTTAAAAATTAATCATTTCGCTGTCTTCTAATTTCTATTATTTCAGCTGAAAAGTTAGCTCTCAGACTTATAGTAATCCTTTTAAGACAATGTGTGTTTTTATCCTCTGGTTGCTTTGTAACACTTTCTCATTGTGTTTTGGTTTCATTACATGTTGGGTGGTCATCTTTGTATTTATCACATTTGGGGTTTGTAGAGCCTCTTTAATCTCCAACTTAATGTCTTTAGAGGGTTTTTAAAGATTTTATTTATTTATTTTTAGAGAGAGGAGAGAAAAAGAGTGAGAGGGAGAGGAACATGAGTGTAAGAGAGAAACATCTATTGGTTGTCTCTCACACATGCCCAACCAGCACCCACACTCAAAACCCAAGTATGTGCCCTGACCAGGAATCAAACCCATGGGTGACGTTTTGCTTTGAGGGATGACACCCAGCCAACTGAGCCACACCAGTCAGGGCTTTAGACAGTTTTGAATAATTCTTAGCCAGGATCACTTCAAATACCACTTCCGTCTCAATCTTTTTTCTCCTCTCATCATTTCCCCTTTACTACACACATTTTGAGTCATTTCACCATGGTTCTTATGCTCCTCTCTCTATATTCCCAACCCTTTTCCTCTGTCTGTTTAAGTCTAGATATTTTCTACTCACCTATATTGCAGAGTTCCCTAATTTTCTATGTCTAATTTGTTATCAAATTTATTTGTCTTCATTTCATTTATTGTATTTTTCATTCCTAGCATTTACATTTGAATCCTTTTTTAATACAATTAATTTTACTTGTGAAATTCTCTACTTTCTTGAAAGCATGTATGACAGCTCTTTTAAAATCCATATCTAATTATTCCAATAACTGGATCACCTGTTCCTGTTCTCATCCTAGACTGACTCATGCTTTTTTCTTTTAATCATTTGGCCCTATTTCCTGCCATGCCTGGTGATTTTTCATTGAGTTCCAGATATTGTCTATCAAAAAATAATGAGACAATATGAGGCTCTGGCTGATGTTATCATCCTCCTGAGTGGGTTGGTTATTTATTTATTTATTTATTTATGGCAGGCAGTTAAGAGTAGGAACTGATTACTATAATCCACTCTTAAACTGGTTCAAAGCTTAGTTTCAGACTTTTGTGAATGCTACCCTATTTCAAATTTACTCTTATTCTTGGGTGGGGGAGGTTAGGCCCAAACAGTAAGTCTTGGGTGCTTACCAGGGCTCCTCCTCCTTGGCAAATTCTGAACTCCAATTTTTGTTTCCCCAGGTCTCTGACATGACCAGCTTTGCCTCCCAGCCTTTAAGAATAGCTTTCTCGCCCTGGCCAGTATAGCTCAGTTGGTGTGGCATCATCCTGCAAACCAAAAGGTCATGGTTCAATTCCTGGTCAGAGCACATGTCTGGGCTGCAGGTTTGGTCCCCAGGCAGGGCAAGAATGCAGGAGACGGCCAACTGAAGTTTCTCTCTCATATCGATGTTTCTCTCTCTCTCTTTTTCCCTTCCTCCCCCTCTCTCTGGTAATAATAAAAGAAAAAAAAACATTCTTTAAAATAGCTTTATCTTCACTTCTTAGCCTCTGAGATGTTAATACATCAGCAAATACCTTGAAAAGAATAGCAGTGCATTATTGATCTCATCTTACTATTCTTTCCCTTCTCCCCAAGATCCTGATCTTTTTAATGCTCACTTCCCTTGTAGCTTTAACTCCAAGTTTTACCTCCATAGCACCATACAACTGCCAACAGCTCCATTAATGGTCCCTGCTTCTTGGAAAACACTTTGTTTGGTTTCTTTGCATATCTACCCCCAGGCCTATTACTAGCCAGCAAATACTTCAAGGGGAAAAGCATCACGGGATGTCAAGCTTGATCAGTATGCTTCCCTTCTCTTCAATACCCTGGTCCCTCAGGTCTTGTCCACCTGTTTTTGTATTTTGCCCAGTTTTTCTATAATCATTTGTGAGAAAGTATTCTATTTTCACTAAAAACTGAAATTCTTCTGTGGTAAACTGAACTATTGCTTTCACTTTCAGAGCTCTGTCCTATACACATATCTTCTCTCTTCTGTTAGAAGCTGCTCTAAAAGCCCTTAAAAGGCATTTAAATAGTTAAAAAGCCCAGATAAGCAGCATCCAATTATTCCAAATATCCATCAGAATTCTGTCCCCCTACATACACTCCCCTGCTGCTGCCATTGCAATTCTGAATATTTCCTGGGCTTTGACTGACTTGGATTTACCAGCACTCATAGCTGTGTTCATCTCTATGCATGATAGCTCACATCTGGTTCAACCAATTTTGTCTTATGCGAGAGTCTTCCTACTGGGTCTACCTGTTCCACATTTCCAGTCACTACACCACATAATCAGTTCCAAACATAAGATTCAACTTCACTTACCTTAACAAATCTGCCTGTACTCTCAACCCAAATGAAGCACCATCCAACGTTTGTATTCCAAGCTTTGAGACCCTTCTCGACTTTCTCAAGTCTGTTCTGTGAACTCTGACAGTAAACAGGCCTTTACCTTTAGGGAAAAGAGCCAGATAACCCATCTCTGTGCTGGTCTTCCCCTATCCATAGTAATACTACAGATTAAGAATGCCTGAGGCCCATACTACATGTGGCAATCCTCCGCAGACATCTCCTGGACCTGAGCCAAAGTTGCGGCTGTACCAGGCCTGTGGTTCTTATTATTATTGCAAAGTGTACCTAAGCAAAAAACCATCAGGGAACTTTGAAGAACAAGATTTATTACTCAAAGTTCCTGTAGGGTACATGAAAATGCCTGAGGCCCGCACAGCAAAGTCTGAGGCAGGGACAGAGGGAGGGAGGGACCATGAACCTGGGGTCGCCTTTACTATGGAACAAGGGTGGGGTACCTAGGAGTCCGTGGGTTCACTCTTTATTGGGAAATTTAAAACATAAGAGTGGAAATTCCAGCCAAGATGTAGGTATAAGTAGACACACTTTGCCTCCTCGCACAACCAATAGAAGGACAACAACAAATTTAAAAACAAAAATAACCAGAACTTCCAGAAAATAGAACTGTGTGGAAGTCCAACAGCCAATGAGTTAAAGAAAATACATTCATCCAGGCTGGTAGGAGGGGCGGAGAGGGGCAACCAAGGGTGGAGAGGATGCACAGCAAGGAGGTGGCTGGCAGACCAGACAGTCCCACATTTGCATGCTGATAAACCAGGAGGAACAGCTGGAGAGCAAGACAGACAGCACAACTTAGGGTTCCAGCGCAGGGAAATAAAGCCTCAAAACCTCTGGCTATAAAAATATGTGTGGGTTGCTGCAGCGGGAGAAATTCCCAGCCTGGGAAGAGAGTTCATTGGAGAGACCCATGGGGTCCTAGAACATATACAAACCCACCCACCTTGGAATCAGCACCAGAAGGGCACAATTTGCTTGTGGGTAGCAGGGGAAGTGACTGAATGCCAGCTGAGAGCCAAACAAATGGCACTGTTCCTCTTGGACCCCACCCTCACATACAGTGCCACAACGCAGCGAAGTGGGTTGCCCCACCCCGGTGAATACCTAAGCCTCTGCCCCTTATATGGTAACAGGCATGCCCATACAAAAAAAAAAGTATGGCCCAAATGAAAAAACAGATCAAAGCTCCAAAAATAGAACTAAGTGATGAAAAGATAGCCAACCTAACAGATGCAGAGTTCAAAACACTGGTAATCAGTATGCTCACAGAAATGGTTGAGTATGAACACAAAATAGAGGAAGAACTGAAGGCTATGCAAAGTGAAATAAAGAAAAATATACAGGGAAGGCAGCTATGTTCACCACTATCCACCAATGCTTCCCACCCTTCAACAAAGCCAAATGGGGGAAGGATTGAGGGTGGGAGGTGGGGGTGGGTGGGGTTGGGGAAAGTGGTGGTAGGAAAATATTCACCAAAAAGGAAAAAAAAAAGTGATCAGAGGAAGGCTGGAAGTAGTGTGGGTAATTAGGAAGCCAAAGCACTGGTGTGTGCAGCCCACGAACATCGACTAAGAGATATGGGGATGATGGGATGGGGTGCAGGGCAGAGGGAATAAAGGGGGGAAAATAGGACAACTGTAATAGCATACTCCATAAAATATACAAAAAAGAAAAAAGAAAAATATACAGGGAACCAACAGTGAAGGGAAGGAAACCAGGACTAATCAACAATCTGGAACAGAAGGATGAAATAAACATTCAATTGGAACAGAATGAAGAAACGAGAATTCAAAAAAATGAGGAGAGGCTTGGGAACCTCTGGGACAACTTTAAACATTCCAACATCTGAATCACAGCAGTGCCAGAAGGAGAAGAGGAAGAGTAAAAAAATTGAAAACTTATTTGAAAAAATAATGAAGGAAAACTTCCCCAATCTGGCAAAGGAAATAGACTTCCAGGACCTCCAGGAAGCTCAGAGAGTCCCAAGGAAGCTGGACCCAAGGAAGCACACACCAAGTCACATCATCATTACATTACCCAAGATTAAAGATAAGGAGAGACTCTTAAAAGCAGCAAGAGAAAAGAAGACAGTTACCTACAAAGGAGTTCCCATAAGACTATCAGCTGATTTCTCAAAAAAAAAAATGTTACAGGCAAGAAGGGACTGGAAAGAAGCATTCAAAGTCAGGAAAAACAAGGACCAATAGCCAAGATTACTCTATCCAGCAAAACTATCATTTAGAATGGAAGGGCAGATAAAGTGCTTCCCAGATAAGGTCAAATTAAAGGAGTTCATCATCACCAAGCCCTTATTATATGATCTGTTAAAGGGACTTATCTAAGAAAAAGAAGAAGATCAAAGCTATGAACAGTAAAATGACAACAAACTCACAACTATCAACAATTGAACCTAAAAAAACAAAAACAGATACAAACTAAGCAAACAGCTAGAACAGGAAAAGAATCACAGAAGTGGAGATCACGTAGAGGGTTATCAGTGGGGAGGGGAGCGGGGAGAATGGAGAAAAAGGTACAGGGAATAAGAAATATAAATGGTAGGTACAAAATAGACAGGGGAAGGTTAAGAATAGTATAGGAAAGGGAGAAGCCAAAGAACTTATATGTACAACCCATGGACATGAACTAAGGGAGGGGGGGAATACTGGTTGGTGGGAGGGTGCAGGGTGGGCAGCAATAAAGGGTAGAAAAGAATGGGACCACTGTAATAGCATAATCAATAAAATATATTTTAAAAAATAAAAAATATATTAAAAAGAAGAAAAATCTTAAGAGTGGAAATTACGGAGTGGAAAGGGAGAAGCAGAGTCACCCAAGTGGTCAGTTATCTAGGTGATCCATGGGTGGCCTGGTTCCTTATCTATTGGTGTACTAATATCTCTGTCTTATACCTGGCAGTATGTTTATCCAAGATGGAGGTCTTTGAAATGGATGCCTCAGCATCAAAAGTTTAATGTCAGACACTTACATGGTAAGCTCATTCCCAAAGCAAACAACCTTCTCTCAGCAGCAAAATGTCTAAGCCCTCTGGAAGATATAGCAAAATATATTCAGTTATCTGCATAACAATTTGCTGCTTTTAAGATTTCTGACATTGAAATTTTAATCTATAGATGGCTTCTCTATAGCCCCCTTTCAAGTTTTGGGGTTACTTTGTTTCCTATCCTCTGCCACTCACCAACAAAAAGAAACAAACAACTGGGATATAACAGAAACACAAAATAATTTAAATATTAACTGTAAACTGAAAAAGTCACTAAGTCTTCCCCTCCAAAAAAATCATGATGTATTACAAAGCAAGGTAAAAATAGCCTTGTATTTTCTCCTATAATATAAAAATAAATGTAGTTATACTTTTGTCTTAAGAAAAAGTATTATATATCAGCATGATATATCAGTATTTTACTAGGTACTATGGATTGAGGTTTGAGTAAAAAAAGAGAAAACATATTCATCCAAAGACCACAAGCCAAATTTAACAAAAAGGAAATGTCGATCCACTCCAGGAAGAAAAACAGACAATTAAGAAATGGGCAAAGGGCCTGAACGGACACTTCTCTTAGGAAGGCATATAGAGGGTACAGAGACATATGAAAGCATGCTCAGCATCACTAGCAATCATGGAGATGCAAATTAAAACCACAATGAGAGACCACTTCATAACAGTCATAACGGATATCATAGCCAAATCAACAATGAGTGCTGACGAGGTTGCGGAGAGAAAGGAACTCTAGCACACTGTTGGTGGGAATTCAGTCTGATGTAGCCACTGGGGAAAACAGTATGGCATTTCCTCAGAAAACTAAAAATGGAATTGCCTATTGACTCGGCAATTCCATGGCTGGAATTATACCCTAAGAATCCTGAAACACCAATTCAAAAGAACCTATGCACCCCAATGTTCATAGCAGCATAATTTACAATAGCCAAGTGTTGGAAGCAACCTAAGTACCCAACAGTAAATTAATGGCTAAAAAAACTGTGGTACATTTACACAATGGAATACTATGCAGCAGGAAAAAAGAAAGAGCTGCTGTTCTTCGTGACGGCATGGATGGAACTGGAGAGCATTACGCTAAGTGAAATAAGCCAGGCAGTAAAAGACAAATACCATATGATCTCACCTAAAAGTGGAACCTAATCAACAAAACAAACAAGCAAGCAAAATATAACCAGAGACACTGAAATAAAGAACAAACTGAGAGTAAACAGAGGGAAGAGGGGAGAGGGGTCATGGGGGAAAATAGGGGAAGGGTCATCAAGGAACATGTATAAAAGACACATGGACAAAGCCCAAGGGGGTAGGACTGAGGGTGGGAAGTGGGGATGGATGGGGTGGGGTGGAGTGGTGGGGGTAAAATGGAGAAAACTTGAACAAGTTTTGTTTATTGTTGTACTTGAACAACAATAAAAACATAATAAAAATAAAAATAAAATGTGACAGACAATGCACTATGATAGTCCTACTTCACTTCTCAATACAACAGTACCTGTGGGTCAGCCAGAGGCTGAAAATATGTAGTCGAAGGTAAGAATTTCCTCTGAAATCTGAACTCTCTAGAAAATGTCTTTCTAATCAACAAAGTTATACTCAGTAGTTGCCACCATTCTTGTCACTTTGAGTACATATTTCTGTTTCTTGATCTATGAAAGACAGCTTTTGAGAACACTGTCCCTAGGGTCTTGACAATTTTTACATTCTATAAATAGTGGACACAACTGCTGCCTGACACCCTTGGTATCTGAAGTCATCTCTGTGGTGAGTGAATCCATGACCTTCTACCTTAGAAAAGATGTGCCTGGAGGATTCTAAAGGAAAACAAAAATTGCCTATTGATGAGGTCAAGATGTAGGAAGAAATCTGGAAGGCTGGAAGCCACTAGACTATTGTATGGCCCAGAAAGCTAAAAGTTGAGCTGACCAGGCATACAAATGCCAAAACAATCACCTGACAGTTGTCCAGAGCCTCCTAATAGCTATGTCATTAAATTAACACCAATTCCAAGGACAAGGCAAGGAAGAAGGTCTTCAAAGTTTAGAAACCACTTGCCAGAGAAGGCAGATATTGCCCCAATGCTTATGTTCTTAAAGGAGCAAAAGAGATAGAAGGGAAGGGTGGGACATAATAAAACAATGAGAATTTTTTTAAATGCATTTTCTGGTCCACATTCATACACAACATATGACAAAGGGAAGGAACTAAAACCGTCCAGCTGAGAAAGCTTCTGGCAAGAGAAATGTCTCAGTACTGAAGGCTAAGGGAATCAGGATTTCTCAAGGGCCTTCTTCACAATCCCTGACTCTGGCTACCTGTCTCTCCTACCCACTTCTGAGGTCCCAGGAAATGTGTTCATGTGTATGGAATATTACAGGGGCAGAACACTGACTGTTTATACCCCTTCAAGTAAGGCCTCTGCTTTCCCATGGACTCTAAAACACACAACCCCATGGCCCATTGTTCCTGACCATTGTCTCCCCTGCTAATGAACCTACTGTGCTATACATGCTAGTGCATATAGCTGACTATAAAGCTGGCCTTACACATCACAGAAAAGGGTGTTACATGCAACCTACAGAGTCAGCAATCTGGTGTTTTGAAGGTTCGATGCCTCATTAGTATCTCTTATGGTCTAATAGAATCACACAAGAGAAAATAGGTGGAACTTTCCCCCTCCAAGCCAGCAACTTGAGACACTCAAAGCACACCTAGGAAGGAAAGAAAGCAGCTCTGCTCGTATAAAATTAAAAAAAACAAAAAAAACCCACTCAGTCTATGCACACTACCTAGCAAAGGGTCCGCTGATGAAATACACAGGTCAAATATTTCTGATAGGAACTTAAACAACTGGTATCATCTCACCTCCAAAACATGTACCACTCATTTGCTATGTAGAACTACCACTAGAGCAGAGGTGGGTTAAGGTCAGTTGAGGCCCTGGGTGCAGAACAAAATATTAGGCCCCTTAAAAAAAAGAGAGAGACATAAAAATAAAAATACATGCCTTCAGAAGTTGGGCCCAGGGCGTGTGCCCGGTGCGCCCACCATTAAATCCACCTCTGCACTAGAGCAGTTCCAGAAAGCACTGGGCAAACAAGCACTATTGTCTAACTCTTGTTGATTATACTTTTTCAACAAATATGTGGTTTATGTTAATTTTGAAAATGCAGCTATTTTTATTACTTATAAACACAAATATACTACTATCAGAGAAACTGCCAAGTCACAAAAAGTATTAAGATATCACATTTTAAATAAATTAGTTGACATATTTTAACAATATAGAAAGTTACAACTTTTCCAGAGAACTCATAACCCTTTGCTATCTATAATTCTTTTTTTTTTCAATTATACTTAACAATAAATATCATTTGATATAGTTTCAGGTGCACAGCATAATGATCACACAACCACGCAATCTACTAAGAGATTCCCCCTGGCCCCATATATAGTTTACAATATTATTTACTATATTCCTCATGCTGTATTTCACATCCCTGTGACTATTTTGTTAACTGCCAATTTGAAGTTCTTTTTTTTTAAAAGATTTTATTTATTCTTATAGAGGTGAAGGCAGGGAGAAAGAGAGGGAGAGAAACATCAAAGTGTGGTTGCCTCTCACGTGCTCCCTACTGTGGACCTGTTCGGCAACCCAGGCATGTGCCCTGACTGGAATCAAACTGGCGAGCCTTTGGTTTGCAGGCCAGCACTCAATCCACTGAGCTGCACCTGCTAAGGCCCATTTGAAGTTATTAATCCCTTCACCTTTTTCACCCCAAACTCCTTCCCCTCTGGCAATGAGCAGTTTGTTCTCTGTATCTATGAATCTGTTTCTGTTTTGTTTGTTTGTTTGTTTGTTTATTTTATTCTTCAGATTCTGGATATAAGTAAAATCATATTGTATTTGTCTTTCATTGTCTGGCTTATTTCACTTAGCATAATACCTTCCTAGGTCCATCAATGCTGTTGCAAAAGGAAAAATTTCATTCTTTTTTATGACAAAGTAATATTCCTTTGTATATATGTACTGGTTCTTCTTTATCCACTCATTTATTGATGGGTACTTGGGTTGCTTCCATATACTGACTATTGTAAACAATGCTGCAGTGAACATTGGGCTGCGTGTATCTTTTCAAATTCATATTCTGCATTTCTTCAGATATATACCCAGAAGTGAAATTGATCATTTATAAGGTACTTCTAGTCTTAATTTTTTGAGGAACCTCTATACCGTTCTCCACAGTGACTGAACTATCTGCATTCCTACCAAGAATTCATGATGGTTCCCTTTTTTCCACATCCATGCCAACACTTGATGGTTGTTGATTTATTGACAATAGCCAGTATCACCCAGTATAGCAGGTTTAAGATAATAGCTCATTGTGGTTTTAATTTGCATTTCTCCAATGATTAGTGACATAGATATCTTTTTATGTCCATTGGCCATCTGTATGTCCTCTTTGCAGAAGTGTCTATTTGGTTTCTATTCCTATTTTATAAATAATTGTTTGTTTGGGGGTTTTCAGTTGTATGGATTCTTTATAAATTGGATATTAGCCCTTTATGGATGTAACATTGGCAAATATCTTCTACCATTCAGTAGGTTCTTTCTGTTTTGTTGACAGCTTCCTTTCCTGTGTAAAAACTTTAAGTTTGGAGACCAATTTGTTTATTTTTTATTTTGTTCCTCTTTCCAATGAGATGTCTCAGAAGAAAAATGTTGCTGAGAGAAATGTCAGAGTTTACTGCCTATGTTTTCTAGAACTTTAATGGTTTTTGGTTTTACATTTAAGTCTTTAATCCATTTTGAGTTTTTTCTTGTATATGGTATAAGAAGGTGGCCTAGTTTCATTTTATGATGTATCTGTCTAATTTTCCCAATACCATTTATTGAACAGACTGTCTTTACCCCATTGTATGTTCCTGCCGCTTTGTCAAAATGAATTGACTACGGAGACATGGGCTGATTTCTGAGTCTTCTACTCTATTCTGTTGGTCTATGTATCTGTTTCTATTCCAGTGCCATGCTACTTTGACTACTGTAGCTTTGTAGTAAAGTTTGATATAAAGTAGTGTGATAGCTCCAATTTTTGTATTTCTTTCTCAAGACTGCAATGGTTATTTGGGGTATTTTGTGGTTCCATATAAATTTTTTGAAATATTTATTCTAGTTCTGTGAAAAATACTATTAGTATTTTAATAGGAACTTCACTAAATCTATACATTGCTTTCAGTAGTATGGACATGTTAATGAGGGTAATTCTTCCTATCCATAAGGGCAGTACACTTTGATTTATTTATTTCTTCTTCAATTCCATTCTTCAGTGTCTTATGATTTTCTGAATACAAGTCTTTTACCTCCTAGATTAAATTTATTCCTGAGTCTTTTTTTTTTAATGTAACTATAAATGAAAGTTGTTTTCATAATTTCTCTTTCTGATACTTCATTACTGGTGTATAAAATTGCAACCTATTTCTGAATATTTATTTTGTACCCTGCTACCTTACTGAATATGTTTATCAGTTCCAATAGTTTTATAGTGGACTCTTTAGGGTTCTCTATCTACAGCATTAAGTCATCTGCAAATAATGACAGTTTTACTTCTTCCTTTCCAATTTGGATGCCTTCTATGTCTTCCTGTCTAACTGCTATGGCTGGGACTTCCAATACTATGTTGAATAAGTGATTAAAGTGGACATCCCTGTCTTGTTCCTGATTTTAAGGAAAATACTTTTAGTTTCTCCCCATTACATATAATGTTACCTGTGGGTTTGTCATATACACATTTATTATGTTGAGATTCCCACCATGTTGCGAGTTACCACAAATGGATGCTGGAGTTTGTCAACTGCTTTTTTGGCATCTATTGATATAACTATATGACTTTTGGCCTTTGTTTTGTTTATGTGGTATATCACACTAATTGATCAGTGCATATTGTACCAACCTTGCATCCAGGAATAAATTCCACTTTATCATGGTATATGATCTTTTTAATGTATTACCGAATTTGGCTGGCTAATCTCTTGCTGAGGATTTTTGCATCTATGTTCATCACAGATATTGGCCTATATTTTCTTTTTTTTGTAATGTCCTTAATGGTTTTGGGATCAGGTTAATGTTAGTCTCATAAAATAAACTTTTATTTTCCCTCCTCCCTCCTCCTGGATTCTTTGGAATAGTTGAGAAGGACAGGTGTTAATTCTTCTTTGAATGTTTGGTAAAATTCACCCGTAAAGCCACCTGGTCTAGAACTTTTGTTTATTTGAAGATTTTTTCATTATGGCTTCATTTTCTTGGCTGCAATTATTTTGTTTAGAGTTCCTGTTTCTTCTTGATTCAGCCTTGAAATATTGTCTTTCTGGGAATTTATCCATTTTTTCAGGTTATCCAATTAGTTGGTATATAATTGTTCATAGTATTTTCTTTTAATCCTTTGTATTTCTGTGGTATCAGTTGTTACTTCTCCTCTTTCATTTCTGATTTTGTTTATTTGAACCCTCTCTCTTTTTTCCTGATTAATGTGTTTAAAGGTTTATGGATCTTGTTTATTTTTCAAAGAATCATCTCTTGGTTTCATTTATCTCTCATTTTTTTTAGACTCTATATTGTTTATTTCTATGCTGATCTTTTTTAATACCTTCCTTCTACTCATGTTGGCCTTTGTTGTTCTTTTTCTAGTTCATTTAGCTATATGGTTATATTATTTGGGATTTTCTTATTTTATGAGGTAGGCCTGTATTGCTATGAATTTCCATGTTAGGACTACTTTCGCTGTGTCCCATAGATTTTGGGTCACTGTGTTTTCTTTTTCACTTGTCTCGAGGTAGCTTTTGATTTCTTCCGTGAACTCATTGTTAACCCATTCATTGTTTAGTAACATGTAACTTTGTCTCCATGTGTTTGTGTGTTTTCCTTGTAATTGATTTCTATTTTCATCCCATTGTGGTCAGGAAAAATGCCTGATATGCTTTCGATCTTCTAAAATTTACTGAGACTTGTTTTGTGTACCTAACATGTGGTCCATCCTGGAAAATGCTCCATGTGCACCTGAAGAATATATATTTTGCTACTTTGGGATGAAATACTCTGACAATATCAATTAAATCCATGTGGTTTAATGTGTCATTTAAGGCCACTGTTTCCACGCTGATTTTCTGTCTGAAAGATCTATCCATTGATGTCAATGGGGTTTTAACGGACCCACCTACAACCATATTACTGTCAATCTCTTTCTTCATGTCCATTGATATGTGCTTTACATATTTAGGTGCTCCTATGTTGGGTGCGTAAATGTTTAGAATGGAAATGTCCTCTTGTTAGATTGATCCATTTACCATTACTTAATGTCTCTCTTTGTCTCTTATTACAGACTATGTTAAAGTCTATTTTGTGTGGTTTAAGTATTGATACGCCAGCTTCTTTTTTTATTTCCATTTGTGTGATGTATCTTTTTCCATCTCTTTACTTTCAGTCTCTGTGAGTCTTTTGATCTGAATTGGCTCTGTTATAGACAGCACATAGACGGGTCTTGTTTTCTTATCCATTCAGCTACCCTATGTCTTTTGATTGGAGCATTTAATCCATTTACATTTAGTGTTTATAGTGTTTATTGATAGGTACATAGTTACTGTTACATATTATTCTTATTTATGTTCCTCTTTTTTTTTTTTTCTTTCTTCTTCTTAAAGAAATTCCTTAAACATTTCTTTTATACCGGTTTGGTGGTGATGAACTCCTTTAGCTTTTTCTTGTCTGAGAAGCTCTTTATTCTTCCTTACGTTTTAAATGATAGCTTTGCTGGATAGAGTAATCTTGATTATACATCCTAACTTTTCATCACTTTGAATATTTCATGCCAATCCATTCTGGTCTGAAAGTTTCTGTTGAGAAATCTGCTGACAGTCTTATGGAAGCTCTCTGGTAGGTAACTAACTGTCTTTCCCTTCCTTGCTGCTTTTAAGATTCTATCTTTGTCTTTAACTACTGCCATTTTAACTATGATGGGTCTTGGTGTGGACCACTTTGGGTTCATCTTATTTGTAACACTGTCCTTCTTGACTTGTGTGTCTTTTTCCTTCACCAGGTTAGGAAAGTTTTCAGTCATTATTTCTTCAAATACGTTCTCAATCCGTTTCTCTCTTTTCCTTCTGGTTCCCCTATCATGCAAATGTTACTACAATTGATCTTGTCTCACAGGTCCCTTAAACTATTTCCCTTTTTTAAATGCTTCTTTCTTTTTGCTGCTTTGAATGAGTGTTTTCTGCTATCTTTTTTCCAAATCACTGAATTGATCCTCTGCTTCATCTAATCTGCTATTGACTCCTACTAGTGTATTTTTCATTTCAGTTTTGTATTCTTCTTTTCAGACCGGTTCCTTTTTATGGTATATTTGTCCTTTTTTATGGTGTTGAAGTTATTGCTAAGATCCTTGACCATCCTTACAATCATTGTTTTCAATTCCATATTTGGTAGATTGCTTGCCTCCATTTCATTTAGTTCTTTTTCTGGGACTTCTTCTGTTATTTCATTTGGGCCATGTTTCTTTGTCTCCTCATTTTGGCTTCCTCTCTGTACTTGTTTCTGTGTATTAGGTAGATCTGCTATGCCTCTCAGTCTTGGTAAGGTGACCTTAACCTGATCTCCAGAGCTGGATGCTCCAGGAGTGTCTTTTGTGTGGGTTATGTGTGTCATCCTGGTGTTGTTGAGCCTTGATTGCTGTTGGTATATCCAGGCTGGCTGGCTGTGAGGACTGGCTATAACCATAGTGTACAAGCTATTGTGCTGTGGCTGACCCCATGAAGCGGAATTCTCCCCAGCAGGGTCTGGTGCCTGCCGAGATCTCCCTTAGGGTGTGTCACTTGTGAAACTCATTTTGGTCATGTTCTGTTGTGGTCTGAATCCAGTTCCCAGGTGTGTATGTTTTGGGGCCTCTTGGGGCAGGGCTTGAGTACAAATCAATATCAGATGCTGCCTGTGACCAGCCCTGGGTTACCTGTTAAGAGTTACAAAGCAATCCACGGTTGGTAGCTGTCTGTGTTGTGCCCGGTTGTGCATGGAAAGAAACCTGCTGCCACCAATACCAGGCCTACAGCAGGTCAGCCAAAGGTACCCTGTACCCTAAGACCTGCCTCCTCCTGCCAGTTGCCCATTCGGCTCAGTCACTGAAAGGGCCTTGGGTGGTACATGAGACAGGTTCTCAGGAAATCACCGGGTAAAGGCAAGTAGTTTCCACTGGGTTAATGCAGATTTAAATTTGGCATCAGTGCTGGATCTGAGAACACTCAGCAAAAGTCTCAAGGTCACTTTCCGGTTTCCTCAGTGCTGCATACCTCTGTACTGGATTGGGACTTTAGGGAGTTGTCACTGCAGAGCCAATAGAGTTCCTCAGGTTAAAGCAGATTAAGATTTGTTTCTATGCAAAGAAGAGGTAGCACGGGACAGTGCCACCCATCAGGCACATGGAAAGAGATCCCTCACCCTAAAGCCACACAACTCAGCCTGTCCTTGTATATCTCCAGTACCCCCAGATCTTGCCTGGAACTCCCCAAGAGTGTTTTAAGAAACACTGCATTGCTGACCCAGCTGGCCACTGCCAGCAGGGGCTACAGTGGTATGCCAGTTGGGTAGCGTGAAGCCTGAGACAGTCACCAGGGTGGAGATAGTGCAGGTCCCCAAGCCAGTGCCATAATGGGTGGAGGGCCCCACACAGGAACAGTGGCACCTTGGGCCCATGAAGAAAACGGTCCTTGTCCTAATGCCATACAACTCAGTCTCTCCCTCTATATCTCTGGCGAAGCCCAAGATTGCCAGAAATTCCTCAAGAGTTTTTTAAGAAGACTAAAATGCGAGCCCAGACTGGTTGCCACTGGCAGAGCTTATAGCTGTGTGTGAGTTGGATAGGGCAAGGCCTCTGAGAGTATTCAGGATGGGGCTATGAAGCTCCCCAGGCTAATGCCTTGAGGGTAGAGTGTTCAACCCAAGAAAGATGCCACCTGTGGGCATCATCTGAGCGACTGAACCCTAGAGCATTGGCAGCTGTCCCTCCAGCCCTCTCCCAAAAGCCACTCAGTTCAGTCTCTCTCTGTATGACTCTGGTATCGTCCGAGACACCATCCCTCTGTTGCGAGCCCAGGGTGAGTGCCTGTGAGCAAGATTTTGTGCCCTGTCCCTTTAATAGGGTGCCTGGGTGTCCCACAGCCTTCCATCACACCTGGAAAATGGAATCCCCACTGATTTTCAGAGCCAGATGTTATGTGGGCTCCTCTTCCTGGTACTGATGCTCTGGGCTGGGGAGCTCAGTACAAGACCCGTCACAAACTCAGGAGTCCTCTGTAGCTGAGGTATCTCTGTTTCTTAACCATGACACCATGGGTGTGTGACCTGTCCCCTCTGTGTCTCCACCCCTCCTACCATTCTTGACATGGCTTCTTCTTTCCATCCTTAGTTTAGGACTTCTGTACAGCTAGTCTTCAAAAGGTTATTCAAGTTGATTATCTAAAATTTAGTTCTAATTTCGATGAGGTCATGGGAAAAGGTGAGTGCAGCTGATTCTTAAAACATTCCACTTAGTCAGCTCAAAACAGTCTTTTTTACTAAAGTATCCCTTCCGATCTACCACTTGAAAACCGAGAAGTCCCAAGCCATTAGGAAATGTGCCAAAGCCATCATAATTCATACTGAGATATTTCCCCTAAAGCCCCACTCATTCCCAAGTTCATTACCAAAATAACTTGAAGATATTGCTTCTTCACTGACAATTTGAAAACAGACACTTAAACACAAACTTTGTGCTGAATCTCTTCAGGAGATTGTACTAAAGCATGGGCAGCTGAGATCAGTGAAAATATATTTTTGGTCACATCTAATTCACAATAAAATAAAAATGATTCCTCCTGCTTCCCTCCCTTTCTGACTTCCAAAACATAAAAACTGCGAAAATATGAACTTCTTTAACCCGAGCACTAAAGTATCACTCAAAGCAGGAGAGGAGCGAGCCACCTCTGCACACAGCTGGTTAGCAAACACGACCCTGGGGACCGGCCTGAGGGAAAGGGAGAGAAGGCAGAAACAGGCAGAAACTGTCACTCTCCACAAAGTCCTTACACTTTAGAAAAGGGAAAAAAAAATCAACAAAGAAAACAGCTGTGAACAATTAAAAAGCAGTACATCAACAGGTGCAAGATGTTCTTGTTCAAATGAAATGCACATGAGTGCCAAGGAGACTAACTTTGTGTTCCCACTGCAGGAAAGACTGAGGAGGAAGGCGGTCCTTTACACAACTGTTTACCACAGAAAATCGGGTTCACCACAGAGATATAAAAAACCGAACTTGCACTCTTTTGCCACAGGAAGAAAAGAGTTCAAGGGCATGTCTGAATGGTGCTTGCAGCCCATGTCTGCTCCCTTATCACTGCATAACTGAGGAACAGGGGACTCAGTATGCTGCCTGCTGGCTGGCTGTGGAGAAGAAATCTACTGTGGCACAGTCAGAGCTAGAATAACTGACTCTAGCCTTTGCTTGAGGCCAGAAGAGGCTAACATCCTAACCCAAACAGGTCCTCTGTACATCCCGTGATGATTGATACAGGTTTCTGCACAAACACGGATACAAAAAGTTTTGCAAGCTTAGCCTTTTTTCCAAAGACTAGAGATGGCAGAAAATGGATAAAATAACAGATTCCTTCTAATTGCCCCAACATTCTTGAAGCATGTAACCTTCTTTAGCCCTTGATCATCAAAAATCTTTACATACGTAGATCAAGCCCCACAGCTGAATCCAAACCAGATCAACCCTCTCCTGTAACTAAGTAAAAAGATCAAAGGTAAAGAAGAAAAATGGAAAAACCTACACACAGAGCCTTGTGTTACTTTATATTACTTTATTAACATCTTTTTTCAGTTCTATGCTTAAACAGTCAGAAAATGTAAGACAATGCAACTGAGGCTTAGGAAGTTTTTCCCTGTGGTTCTGTATTTATAACTATTTAAAATATCTTATTCACATAATTGTAAGAGGAAAATTATGCAGTATTATCTTTAACCTTGAACTCATTTTTTTAATGGTGCTTTCTTGTAGTTCCTTTAAGCATAGCTATTCCTATAAATGTTTGTTTTCTCGATTAGCCAAGGGCAGCCTGGTTGACACAGGACTTTTTCCAAAGCAACCTAAAAACACTGGACTCCTGGTCAGGCTTGTGAGCATTTCCTCCACCTCCAGGCTAATCTACTACCTTCCCTGAAGAGAATGACAAAGAAGACTAGGGATTATCATAGGAGAGACATTTGGCTTTGCTGGGAAGTAGGGTGTGACTTTAAGTGTTACTCTAGAGCATCTCAGAATGCTGGTAACAAACACCAGCTCTGAAGAAGAGTGTTTGAGGATCTAGTGAAAGTCAAGACTTGATGGACATCAGAGCTTCTTGCCACCCCGCCTCTCTGCCCCCCATCGCCACCCATGACCCATTGCTGCTACCAGGACACAGGAAGACTATCTCACACAAAGGACAGATCCGTAAACAGGAAATGTCAGGTTCCATTGCCCCACCCTGATAAGACAGAAGTTGGTCCCCTGAGTAGTTCTTTGAGGGTGGGATGAAATCTTACTCACATCCCACCTATCAAAGTTCTTGGCATACAGAAAGCACCTAATAAACCCTGGTTGCCTCAACAATAAAATGGATAGATGAATGAATGAATAAATGTGAAATATAAAATAGGAAAGGTCATTTGGATCCTCTGCCTCCCCAATAATGGTCAGCTTTTAATTTGTTCTTATCTTTACAATAGCCCTCCAGGTAGGTATTATTCTCCCCATATACTGAAACAGAGAACCAAGGCTCAGTGAGTTAAATAATTTGTCTCAGGCTACAATAATGCTAAGGGGTAGAATGTAAACTTTTATCTCTCCAAAACTTGTATCCTTCCAACTTACCAAATCATCTTCTTAACAAAAGTTTGACTCTGCAAAGTTTCCCAAGTAAAATAAAAGAATAGGAAATAGTAAATGTTAATTTCAAGATTAAAAAAATAATGTTTCTCAAACTATTCATTATAAATAATACAAACCAAAAACATGCCAAAGCAATTCTAAAATTAAGTTCAATGATGAAATTCTTGGGAGAAGGTAGACCCTGTTAGCCTTTCTTTTAAGGTCTTTAATATCTTTAACATGTGATTATTAAAAGTGTTATGGAGCCCATAGAAGATGGGGTGCTGTGTCCTTTGGGACTCCTCCCCATGAACCAACCTCCAAGTCCTCAGTAGATTCACAGATAGAAAAATAGAATCCTAAGTAATAAACATAAAAGTTTCAGCACATCTAAATTACTTGCAAGAGTAATTGGCACTAAAATGCATAGAAAACAACCTATCTGGAATTTCATTTTCATTGATTGAATCCTCATCCAGCTCATGAATTCCCAAGGCCACTTGGTGGGTGTTGTTACCAGCATTCTGAGATGCTCTAGAGTAACACTTAAAGTCATACCCTACTTCCCAGCAAAGCCAAATGTCTCTCCTATGATAGTCCATGGTCCATGCCAGGGTATGAACGCAGGGCAAGGCCAAGTCACTCACAGGCCCTAAGGTCAAGTACAGCTCTCTGACAAGTCTAATCCACCCCCACTGACAGCATGTCCTTCATCTTTCCACTTTGAATGGCAATTACAACCTCTTTCCAGTATGGGAAATGGTAAAACGTGGTGAGTATATCTTATTATTTTAAGTAAAGTCAAAAAGAAAGGACAAAAAGCAAACTACATGATACAAAAAGTAAATATAGCCATGGCTGGTATGGCTCAGTGGACTGAGTGCTGGCCTGTGAAGCAAGGGGTCATTGGTTCGATTCCCGGTCAGGATACATGCCTGGGTTGTGGGCCAGGTCACTAGTAGGTGGTGCACAAGAGGCAACGAAACACTGACATTTCTCTTCCTCTCTTTCTCCCTCCCTTCCCCTCTAAAAATAAATAAATAAAATCTTTTCTTAAAAAAGCAAACATAATTTGAATAACCTGTTGTTTTGGGGGGGTTGGAAACAGAAGCGAAGAGAATCTCTAAAACCATTTAGTCCTAAACAACAGTGTGGTTCTGTAACCATGTTGGAAATTCCTTCCTAACTATGACTCAAAACCCAGAAACCACAAAAGAAAAGATTTATAACTATAACCACATATACATCAAAAACTTCAGACTGGTAAAAACCAAAGTTAAAAAACAAAGGACAAAAACTTGGAAACAGTATTTGCAAGCTTTAACACAAAGTCTACTTCCCTAATATATAAAGTACTCCTAGACATCCATGAGCAAAAAAAAGTGCAACACCTTTTGAATAAACAGAGAGTGGTAATGGTTAATATATTTTCAAATGTGTTTATAAATGCATAAAGAAATTCTAGAAAGATATGTAAAAAACTAGTAACAGTGTTTACGGGAACAAGGGCAGGAAGAGAGTAAACAAAATAGACTTTTAAATAAATACCTTTTGATAACAGATTTTCTTTTTTGAACCACGGGATGATATTACCTGATCAAAAAAATAAAACAATTTTAAAAATAAATAAAATAATAATAATAATAATAATAGCTTTTTAAACTTGACATGATAGCTGTTTTTCACACCAAGCTTCATCGGCATAAGACTATAAGCCTACCTTCCTTAGATGATTCTCTTCTGTCCTACATTGTTTACCCCTGCCATCCTCAGGAGATCCTTAATATGTCCTCACAGTACATGGCGTACCAATCCTTTATCCTCAAGTCTGTTTCTGTGTCAAAGAACTTCAGAAAATTATTCTTAAATATCATAATTTGAAACTAAAACAGATGGAATCCATTTGCCTAAACCTGCACTAGACTTAAAAGGGCTGAAACCTCTAGGGTTCATCAAATAAGAAGAGTTGGTTGATCTCCTAACACATGAGTAACCTGAAAAACAACCCCCTTCCTTAGCTTCTCCCCCAGCACTTTTCCAGGTGGTCTGACCCACAGCCTTCATTGTGCCACATCTCCAGGGATATCTAAGGTCCAATTCGTTAGACAACATCATCCAAGACTGGAGCTGAGCATGGAACCTCAAAGCCACCCACAGGTCCTGGTATGAGAGCTTCTGTGCTGGGGTCCAAGAGAACCTACCTGGATGGAGATGCCTGGATCTACCCTTACACATTAGAGAACCATACTCAAATCCTTCCAGTTGTTTACCTTTACCTAAAAATTTCCAGAAATTTCCTGAACTCCCCAGGTCTGCACTGCCTAACAAACTGCACTGTCTGACAATACTTCAGACCATGGAGTTTTTTTGTATTACCCCTTGGCTTCTGACAATTTAAGCTAGTTCTTATCATTGTATCTTATGGAGCAATTAGGAGCACTTTAATTATTTTACTATTACAATCTTGTGCTTCTCCTCTATCTATACCTTTTTATCAAGAGATCCATGGAACACAAGTGCTTCCCATTCACATGAGAGTTTTATTTTGTTTAGTGTTTTTTTTACTTCCTTCCTCTTTTGTAGTGCCTTGGAGAGGGGCAAGAGGATTAGTTTAAAAAGATTTAGCTCATGCATAAAATAGCTCCTTTTTTCATTCACCAAAAGCTAAGTCATTGGAGGGCAAAGTTAATCTCTTTCCCCCTCAGTGGACTTAAGAACACACATGGGCAACCAACCCCAAGATGGCCAGCCAGACTTCGAGGCCCTTGCAGCACGCAGCCTAACACATGCCCCCCTTATGTTGCACACCCTACCTGCCTTGCACATTTAGTGTTGGTAACTTTAGGGTCAAGTGAGCAGCCAGAGAAAGACAGCCCCACAGTGCTAGAGAAACCCAGAGAATCAGACTTTTTATTAAAAACTACCCCCAATAAATCTTTCTAAAGAGAAAGAACCAAACTTTCCTTTTGGACCATTGCCAAGTTCTCATTTTACAGTCAGCAGCAGGTCCCAGCACTCCAAAACAGAAACAGTAACTGCATATTTTCCTCTGCAGCTGGAGAGCAAGCATGAAATCCTGCCAGGGAGTCCACAGGGGGCCTCCAGGAGCCTTCTTACCACATTCCTCGTTACAGGAACCACTGCAGACATTTTCATTTCATTCAAGTAGTAAAAATTCCCAAAAGGCACTCATCTGCACTTGGCCTCCATGTACATTAGTAAATATATAAACTAAAGATGTGAAGCATCTCCCGCGAACAACACTAAAACAGGTAAACACATAAGCTTCCCTAACCTATCCTAAAATTAACTGTTCTCCTGAAGTATCACTTTCCTCATGTAGCATCAGTCCTTGAAGCAGCGGATTTTAAGTTTTCTTGAAACTAAATACCATCCTAGCAAGCTACTACTCTCCTTGACAGAGCTGCTAGAAACTAATAATTGAGCTGCAAACACCAGGTTTGGCAAACTTAGGCTATAGAAAACTTAATCTCATGATGGCATTTTAGAGGTCTCCACAAAATTGCATTTCCAAAATGAAATAAACCCAGTCTCCCAAACTGGGCTGCATTGGAACAAGGAAACCAACAGCCAGAGACAGCAATGAATTACAAACAGCATGCTAATTACCAGTCTACATCCAGAACTAGCTGAAGACTGCAGGATTTTGTTGTTAAAATAACTACACCCTTTATTCTAGGATTGGACAAAGGCATCTAATATATTCAAATGCTTCAGCTTCTAAACATAATCACATTTATATGTACTTATCTGGGAGGAAAAGCTGGTGGAGAAAAACATTGGGGGCTGGGGCCCCAGAGACAGCTGTGGGTAGTTGCAGGGAGCTGACCAGCAAGTGACCACGGGCATCACCAGACCTACCCACTGTGGCTGATGGATGGGGGCTCTCTTGCTTGCCCTCTTAGTAACATCCATCTCAGACCCTACAAAGAAAGAAAGGTGACAGGCGAAACTAAGTCTCTACATAGAATCTTTTAGCACCTTCACTTTTTCCATGGTAGATGAATGACTACTAACAGTTTCCAGAGAGTTATACAGAACTTAGATTAGAATCCTGACTTCAACAAACATAATTTGCTAGAGAGAAAAACAAGAAAAAGTGCATGAGCATACAGAAACATGGTCATTTCATGCCACTGCCCTTGGTTCCCTAAGGACAAGATAAGCACCTCTCTCTGATCATGGGGGTTCAGCTCAAAAGATAAATGTCTCACCCAAGGTTCCTGTTTGTGCTGTGAGTGCACAGCATGGCCTTCACAAAGCTTAATTTCAGAATTTGAGTTTGAGCCCTGTTTAAAGACTAACACACCCATGCCCTAAACCTCAGCCTTCTATCATCTTATTACCCTTCTATACTTATCCCATCCTCCCACCCAAGCTTTCAAATTCTAGACTGTCCCAGCAGCAAGTCTTCTTCAAGGCCATCTAGCCCAGAAAAGTTCCTCCAGGCTTAATAGAGCTATAGGAAAAGGAAAAGTGTATTTTTGGGTCAAATAAGTTTAGGAAATTCTGGCTTTAACACCACTATGGTTTTCTTTACTGCAGAAGTTCTCAGGGCCTCTAGCAGGCTAAAAGTACGTTAAGAATATCCAAGGATGGAATATACAGTAACCGGCAGCATTTATAAACTCAGCTGACTGGAGAATCTTTTCTTTAGCCTACCTCCTAAGACCAGTATTCCTCTGAACACACACTGGAACAGGCTGGGCCCACCTCCACCTTCAGCTGTTGGACAAACATTTGCTGAGCACCAGCTGTAGCCAGGAACACACCCGGGTGCTGGGGATATAACAATGGAAAGACACACACTTCTCCAGGTACTCAGCTGACGACTCTGAGGTTCTGAGAGGTGAGCAGCTCAATGTCATTCAACTAGTTACCAACTGGTTCAGAGTTGAACTAGTTGCCAGCTCCCAGCTCACCACACTTTCTGCCTTACCACACCCCATCTCTGATCATAAGAAGTGTTCGGACTTAGAAATGTTAAGATCAGACAGAGGTCTCCAGAGAGAAGCCAGTAGCAGCCTAGATCGCTCAATCAAATAAAATATGATGCTTTCCTTTTGCCACTTGAACAATCCTGTGTATTGTTAAACCGAGGAATTCTTGGGTAAGGTGACTGACAATATAAAGGTGTAATAAAGATATCAAATTCCCTCATTCTGCTGTCACTTGAGTTTTCATCTCATGGCTAATTCTCACATATTCCACCCAAAAAATAGGTAGAGATGGTTCTAGACAGCTCCACCAGGACAGACCTAAGAGGACAGCTGACCTCAGGAGGAAGAGGCACCAGCCAGGATAGGCAGCAGTCCCTGCATCATAAGCTTCCCTGGGACAGGGATCACGGCTGGCTCCAAGGATGCCACGTCCTTAGAATAAAAGGCCATCCAGATGGAGGTTGACCCCCTCATTCCTGTGCCCCCCAAGAGAGCTCAGGTTCCCACCACAACCATCTGTTCCCCATTGAGAGCTTGGTCAGGCAGGTGTGGGTGGAAGTGTGGGAAGAGAAGCCACAGTCTGCCCTCTGCCCTCAATAAGCCCCACCTGTAAGAAAGCACTTGCTGGGCCTTAAAACCACGCCTCTCCAGAAACAAGCAAGGTCCTGAAGCCACAACTGGGGAGGGCAGGATTCCTCAGGAGCCAAACCTTGTCAGGCACTGGGCAGGGCCAGATGGGCTGTGGCCAGCTGTTCCTATTTCCAGTTCGTGCCTTAAGTGCAGGCATTCCCTCTTCAGGCAAAGCCAGCAACTTAATCATCAGAGGTTGGTCTGTGTAGGAGCCTGGTAGGCTGCCTTTCAACCCTTTTCGGAAGGGAACAACACCCTCCGGCAGCCCAGGGGCTCTGGACTCCCATTTGTTTCTATATCCATATATGGGGACCTAAAATACCCTTCACCACCAAGACAGATATTACCAACAACATCCATATGGAGGTCTCAAGTCTGAATGTCTCTTGGAAATTAACTTGTCACTGTCATGCCAGTCTGGTTTTTCCACTAAAAACTAAAAGTTATACCACAAAGGGTTTAAATCTCGAATCCAGGACTGACTCTAGAGACTGCTCTACTCTCATCACTTCCACTGAAGCTGGAGGTTGCTGGAAAGGGTGTTACTCACTTCAGTTGACGCTGTGAGAGACGCAGATGTTCCAAAAATAGAACTCTAAAGAAAGACTCAAAAATGCTTTTTCTTTGAGCTATCAAACAGGCATACCATAAACTTGAAAAGCTCCACTACTTCTAATAAAATTTGTGAATTTCTACAGAGTCTGGCCCAGCTTTAATCTCCCAGTTACTCGCACGCATTTACCGCCCACAGCAGTGGGGTGCAGACGATTGTGATGATTGTTCTACTGTTCTAATACCAACTGGGTCCAGTTGATAAAAATAGTCTTTACTTTTTTTTTATGAATGTCACCAAAAATGTTTACATGCTTCATATATCATATCACTCTAAGCATTCCATCCTAGAACTTTAGAGGGAATGACAAAGGCATCCCATGGATGTTTCCCCTAGAATTTCAAGAATGGATTAATTTTGGACAAGCCCATTCATTCAGATTATACATGACTTACCACCTTCTGCTTTCCCGCAGTATGACAATGGGCCCACTGATGTTCCTACCCGTCCAGGCCTCAGAACAATCCCAAACTGAAGCAGGATGAACTTAAACTAGACAGCTGCATCCCATGTGCTCAGCAGCAACCACTGTCAATGCTGACCTGACCACAGGAGGTATGCTAATCAAAGTGCATTTTTATCCAAGCTCCCTGGTCCCTTATGCCAGTGAATTTCTACCAGATTCTACAGAATGCCAACTTCCTATTGATAAATCCCAAGGGTCTCTGCTGTTTTTAAAAAGCTAACTGCCCCCTCCCTCTTGCACTGCCTCACCCTGGGACCACAGCCCTGCCCCTGAACAGTGGCAGTGAGGTTGTCTCTCCACAGCCACCTGGTTCCCGCATATCACATCGGGTCTCTTTTATTATACGGTTACTACGGTATCCCTGTGTGTCCCGCTACATGCCTGCTCCAGGGAGCCCCCTGGTCACCACCTACAATAAGACAAGTCCCTCTCTATTTCAAGCTGTAGTCCAAATCCTGGCCCCACTCCATGTGCCCTTTGGTCTAAGGATCAAAGAAAAGCCTGTCCATCGTCTTAGATACAATAGATAGGCTTGGTACTTTAGATTTGAAATTTGGGAATCAATATTATGGCTCTGGAGTTCAAGAAACTTTTATCAAATGTTTTGATAAGTGGAATAGGTACTTCCCTTCAGTCTGGTTCCTGTGTTTACCTGGGAGCTCCCCATAAGGAGGGTTGAACTGTCCCAGCCCTCTACAGGACACTAGAGAAAGAGCTGTGTGATATCTACCAGGCTAGAAAACACCAAAGGATGCAGCACCACCCTTTCCTCTTTCCCCTCCACCTTCAAGTCAACAAAGCAAACCCTCCAAGATGTAGAGACCCTCAGGTCACTCCATTCTAACATCCCTTCCTGCAAACATTCTCCTCGGGGGAATGGAGACCTCTTATCAGAGTGGTAATTTCCTTACTGACAAAATAATAAACAAATCCAAGAGAAAATTAAGCAGTGAATGATGTACTAATAAAGGCCACAAAAGGCCAGACACTTCATGAACAATATCTCCCTCAAATCTACAAAAATCCTATGTGAGCTTCAGGTATTACCTCATTTTCCAGAGGAAGAAACTGAAATGCAGAGAAGTGAAGGAACTACCCCAGGTCACATAACTAGTAAATGCTATGCCCAAAAATCAAACCCAGGTCTCTCTGCCTCCAAAGATCATGAATTTTTCACATAGCCATGTGATAATGAGTTTGTTGAAAGCACATATCTAAATTTTAAAAAAATATTAAAAGGTTGAAATAAAATGCACAGAAAATAAAATCATGGTCGTCTGAAAATAATGAAACCATGAGTGACTTTTGCCCTTTGTTTTACAGTTTAATAAAATACTGTTTATAAATCAAAACTGTATGTACATCAGTGGAGGGGTACTTTCCATTAGTTCTATTATAACTTCTTTTTTTTAAGATTTTATTTACTTATTTTTAGAGAGAGGAAAGGGAGGAGAAAGAGAGAGAGAGAGAGAAACATCATGTGTGGTTGCCTCTCGCATGCCCCCCCCGCAACTGGGGACCTGGCCTGCAACCCAAGCATGTGCCCTGACTGGGGATTGAACAGGCGACCCTTTGGTTCGCAGGCCGGCACTCAATCCACTAAGCCACACCAGTCAGGGTTATTATAACTTCTTAAGAAAACAAAAAGGGTCCTTTCAGTCGTCAATGCCATTCACTGACAGGTAAACCTGTCAGTGTGGAAGGCAAAGACCCCTGGCCCTACATGGTAAGAGGCAGGCCATATGATTGATCTTGGTCACTTCTGGGCCAGAGTTTGTAATTGCTGGAAGAAGCCTTTCCAGAGTTCCCTTTCTCTACTTTGTATAATCTTATATTTAAGAATTCAAAAAATTTCATTTTGCAATCACCTATTACTATGTGGAGGTAATCTACTGCATTCTATCCCTAACCCTTTTATCTCAGAATAATGCCTCACAACCCTTGTGGGAATGAATGGAGAAAAGCAGTACGGACAGTATAACATAACACAGGGAGCTCTACTCTGGAAAGGCAAGAGTGCTGATTCTGCTCCTGTCTCTATGACTGACTGACTATACAGTGACTGCAAAAGTCACTCACCATCTCGAGGCATTAGGCGTTCCTCTTTGTACAAGGCAAAAGAAGGACTCAATGATCTATATGATTACTTGAGTTCCAATATTCCTTTTGATTTCTGCCATCGTCGCTGTACAGTGCTCAATCTCTCACACAATCATCAACTAAAACTCTCTTTGTACAATGATTAAAAGTACATGTATCAAAATATATAATATAGTTCACTTCTATTGGAGAAATCTTATAGCCTCATAGGAATATGTATATTTAAACAACAGCAGCTATGCCACTTGTTCTAAGTATTCATGAACATGTATTACCTGAAACAACATAAAGATTATCTTCCCACTTGGAAGTCACCAGACTACTACCACCATAACTCACTAAGTATACAATAATAAGTATTTCAAGGTACAGTTAATCCTTCAATTATCATTCTACAGGTTTAAGCTTCATACAAGCCTTTTGGCTATGTGAAACTATGTTTAATGTTACTAGGAGTCCTGGGTGAAGTCACAATTACAGGCTGACTTGTGGGGCAATGTCAAGGAAGCCCTATGCCTACACCCAGACTTCAAAGGCAGGAGCCACTGGTTCTCCCTGGTTCAGGTTCAGGCACAGTGATCTCCACATGAATGGCTTGATAGGGGAGTGATTCCATACAAGGTACCCTACAGAAAAATTGAATTTCATGTTTCCCTAGTCATGCGGTCTATCACAGTTTTCCAGGATGTTGGGCGCATTATGCAAGATTATACCTGTTATGTTGAGAGAAAGATCCTATATGCAGGAAAATTCCAAGCAAGAGAGTAAAGCAAATATCTCAAACTTCTACAAAGTCCAGATACAACAGGGGCCTCACTATTCTTGGTACTGTTGTTTAAGCAACTTCCCTTAGAAAAGCTGTCAGTTTAATTTCTCAGTTGCAAACAAAGATTCCACAACTCATTTCTTTTCAGCGCAAGAAGGCTATGGCTACAAATTAAATGTTTTATTTTCATTGTGCATGATTACTATAAAATATCTGACCAGTCACCAAACCTCTCCTTGTTCCTGAGCATTTTCTGAGGATTAATGAACAAATCTGATGGAATTCACTTTCATATCCATTGTTAGTAGTAGTGACAGTTTCTCAGATTTCCTATTAACATCTCTCATTATTCCATATAAGACCAAACTAAAAAGATAAACAATTTTTTTTTACTATCCCACTGGCACCCAAACAAGAAGGATGTCCAAACATCAATTGTGATGTAAAAAGTGCACAACCAGAATTTTCCTAGAAATATTTAAAACTATCACTTTCTTTTTTTTAATATATTTTATTGATTATGCTATTACTCTTGTCCCATTTTTTTCTCCCCTTTATTCCCCTCCACCCTGTACTCCCCCTCCCACCAGCATTCCCCTACTTAGTTCATGTTCATGAGTTGAACATATAAGTTCTTTGGCTTCCCCATTTCCTTTACTATTCTTAAACTCCCCCTGTCTATTTTGTACCTACCACTTATGCTTCTTATTCCCTGTACCTTCTCCATTTTCCCCCATTCCCTCTCCATTGATAACCCTCCACGTGAGCTCCATTTCTGCGATTCTGTTCCTGTTCTAGCAGTTTGCTTAGTTTCTTTTTTTGTTTTTTTAGGTCAGTTGTTGACAGCTGTGAGTTTGTTGTAATTTTACTGTTCATATGTTTGATCACCTTCTTTTTCTTAGATTAGTCCCTTTAACATTTCTTATAATAAGGGTTTGGTGATGATGAACTCCTTTAACTTGACCTTATCTGGGAAGCACTTTATCTGCCCTTCCATTCTAAATGATTGCTTTGCTGGACAAAGTAATCTAAATTGTAGGTCCTTGTTTTTCATCACTTTGAATACTTCTTTCCAGCCCCTTCTTGACTGTAAGGATTCTTTTGAGAAATCAGCTGATAGTCTTATGGGAACTCCTTTATAGGTAACTGTATCCTTTTCTCTTGCTGCTTTTAAGATTCTCTCCTTACCTTTAATCTTGGGTAATGTAATGATGATGTGCCTTGGTGTGTGCTTCCTTGGGACTCTCTGAGCTTCCTGGACTTCCTGGAAGTCTATTTCCTTTGCCAGATTACGGGAGTTCTCCTTCATTATTTTTTCAAATAAGTTTACAATGTCTTGCTCTTCCTCTTCTCCTTCTGGCACCCCTATGATTCAGATGTTGGAGCATTTAAAGTTGTCCCAGAGGTTGCTCAGCCTCTCCTCATTTTTTTGAATTCTTGTTTCTTCATTCTGTTCTGGTGAAATGCTTTTTTCTTCTTTTTGCTCAAATCGTTGATTGGAGTCTCAGTTTCCATCCCTTCACTGTTGGTTCCCTGTATATTTTGATTTATTTCATTTTGCATAGCCTTCACTTTTTCCTCCGTTTTGCAACCATACTCAACCATTTCCGTGAGCATCCAGATTACCAGTGTTTTGAACTCTGCATCTGTTAGGTTGGCTATCTTTTCATCACTTAGTTCTACTCTTGGAGCTTTGATCTGTTCTTTCCTTTGGGATATATATGTGTGTGTACATATATATATATATATATATTTTGGGGGGGGGGGGTCTGGGAGCACCTTTTACATTGTGAGGGGTGGAGCTTTAGGTATTTGCCAGGACAGGGCAACCCACATCACTGCTGTGTGGTGCTGTATGTAGGGGAGGGGTCTGAGAGGGAACAATGTTGCTTGCTTGGCTCTTGGCAGGCTCTCAATTGCTTCCCCTGCTACCCACAAGCAAATTGGGCCCTTCTGGTGCTGATTCCCAGGTGGGTGGGTTTGTGTACCTCCAAGATCTTGTGGGTCTCTCAGACGAACTCTACTGTGAGACTGGCAGTTTCTCCTGCTGCCGCAAACCCCACAGGATTTTACCAGTAAAGGTTTTGAGGCTTTCTTTTTCTGTGCCAGTATCCTGGGTTGCACAGTCTGTGTCGTTCCCCAGTTGTTCCTCCCAGTTTATGCCCACGCAAATGTGGGACCTCCCGGTCTGCCAGCCACAGCCTTGCTGCATGTTCTCTCCACCCCAGCTGCCCATCTCCATCTCTCCTACTTGTCTGGGTGAATGTTTCTTCTTTAACTCCTTAGTGTCGGATTTCCCAACAGTTCAATTTTTCTGGCAGTTCTGGTTATTCTTTGCTTTTAAATTTGTTGTCGTCCTTCTATTGGTTGTGCAAGGGGACAAAGTATATCTACCTACACCTCCATCTTGGCCAGAAGTCCTAAAACTATCAATTTCAAAAAACCTTTCAACAACATCCTATATCCACATCCTCCCATTGGAGGCACAGGCTACAGTAAAGAGTTCTCACTGCAGGGCTCACTCCACCACTTACTAAGGGTCTGCCCTTAGCCAAGTCAGTTAACCTCTCTGACTTCTATTTCCTCACTTGTAATTGAGATTCTTGAATATACATGATAGTATTGGTAACTCTCAGTTCTACAGAAAATTACATAACTTGATCTCCTGTTAATAACAGCTTTAAACTATAACAGACCTCATCTTTTTGATGACAAAAATCTCTTGCTATATATTCAGATTGAATGATTTAAGGCTTTTTAAAAACAGGCTATTTATCTCAATTATCTCTTATTTAAGCCATTTCTGGTCAGATCCTTCTGATGTGCTCGCAGCATATAGTGTCAAAGTGACAGCCACCTTGACCCACATTTAACATGTACATTTCTCAGCTTACGTTATAGAATTCAACTTAAATGGCCATAGGTTAAAAGAAGAACCATTAGAACAAATATGTCATCCTGACCTCAGAAATAATTTAACATGAATTTAGAGAGCTACTTCTGAACTTGTAGGGAAGGACTCCTCCAGCCAATACAAATCTGTGAGCCTGACCCCTACATGAGATCCCTAAAGAAGACAGGTTTAACTCAGACAGTGCCATTAACATACAGTTTTCTGGGTCGGAAAGCAAGGCAAACTGCACTATTTTTTTTAAAAGCTCAAAGGTAAATTTTAAAAGTACTTTCAAAGACTGTTTAGCAGAGGTGACAATGACTGATGATGTAATACAGACACCTGAAAATTCACATGCAACGTGAAAAAACAAAAAGCAAATGTGACATTCATCCAAGGCTTCTTTCTTAGTGATGCAGTCAGACTTTTTAAGTAAAAAAGTATCTTAAAGTTTGGTTTAATCCAAAAATGAATAAAAAGATAATTATACAGCCATATTTCTTCTGTGATGGCAAGAGCTGGCATAATACAATCTTCCAGTCCAGTCAGTTCATTTACATATGATTAGCATAATTTGCACAACTTCCACATGAGTAGGTGTTCTCTTCATGCATCTAAATTTAATTGAATAATTTCAGTATCTGTTCAGAGATGGTAAAGGGGAAATAAAAGCCATAAAATAATCATAGCCAAACTACTGCTGACTTAGGAAAAAAACACAAACATATACACTAACACATGAGATTTGCAGCAGTTTATCTATATGACAAAAGCTCAAAAGCTTCCCAGCAGCAACTCAAAAACACTGTCTCCTCTCCCTTTACCCACTCTACTAAATAAATATGTCCAAAAAAAGATCCATTTTACCAAAATGAAACTGATTTATTACTACAGAGGCCGCAGAACGTATGCAAG
Organism: Mormoops blainvillei; assembly: GCA_004026545.1. Taxonomy (NCBI): domain Eukaryota; kingdom Metazoa; phylum Chordata; class Mammalia; order Chiroptera; family Mormoopidae; genus Mormoops; species Mormoops blainvillei. Next base: position 78,213 of record PVJD01003075.1, read on the forward strand.
ACTGAATCACAAGGAATGCCGACCCCTGCTCCAACGCCTCAAGGATTGACAAAAAAAAAAGATCTTTTCCAAGATCTAAACCAGTGAGTTCAGGTTCATATGTCTGCCCAAAAATTAAGAAGTCAGCATTGAAGGTTCACAGTATTCCTCTGATTGGTTGTCCAAGCTCCAAAACCACAACACACCTGCCTCAGGTAATTATAAGCGTCCTCACCAACACCCAGAACTGATCTGCTAAAGCACACTGCCTCAATCATCATCCCATTCCTGAGTACCCCCTGCATTGAAAAGATCCTAGATCTCTCTCCAGGGGCCTTTGTACCACAGAACTACCAGGAAACAAACAAAAGGGTAGCAAGCGTAAAAACCTGCATCAGGACTGATGATCTCCCACAAAGTAGAAGGCAGCTTATTGCTGCCTCATTTATTGCAAAATAAATCCTCCATGTAATAATCAGAAGACAATGTGGTGCTAAATCATGTGGTTCTCTTATGCTTCAATTTTGGTATCTGGAGGCATGATTTCTAAAGGTTTTCCATATTTACATTATAAATTTTGGAGGAGAACTGGGCATGAGAAAACTGACCCCAATAGTGTCCTCTCTCCTTTCTCAAAATGTATTGGAGATGTTTCATTTCATCTGATATTACGAAGGGTATCTCTAAGCCTGAAGACTAAAGACTGCCTAGAATATTTCTAGATGCTAAAAATATTTTATAACTCAAGTTTCCCTGACCTAAGTCATCTCAAGCTACTTGATCATCTGAGTTAACTGGAGAAAGCAACAGAAATTAAGTATGGGTCACAGAATCACAAGTATGTACAGGACACACCCAGGAAAAATGTCAGCAGCCAACCCACAGATACAATAATATATATGCATATCAAGCTGCACCCAACATTATTGTTACTATTTGCCATAAGCTTTTGAAACACCTAAGGCAATGAACTAAGACCCTCATAAATGCTTTACCATTATTTCCACCACCCAAATAGTCACAAAATAGCTCCCTGAGGCCAGGAAACTTCTGAATCTCACAGAGTTTCCTTGTCACCTGCTGAGCCCTTGTACAGCACACAACAAATGCATGAGGTCTGACTAAATCAAAACACCCAATATCTAGCACTTCTTTTTGATAGCTTAGGAGGAAAATATTTGTTTTATAGACATTTTCCAAGATTTCAACAGATTGGCTCAAAAAGTAGCCTCATCAGCTAGATTTGAGGGCAATATTTCCCTGGTAAGCAGAAAACTCCCAATGCTGTGCTCTCTACTTGGGACACTCAGTCAATGTCAAACATGAAAAAGCACAATTTTCAAAAAAATTATAAGCTTAAATATGCAGGAGAATGGAACGAAGATGGTGGTGAATTAAGCAGAGGCAACACTAACCTCTTCCCAGGACAAAATTGGAATTACAACTAAAATACAGAATAATCACACTGAATTACCAAGCAAACACTAGCTGGAGAGAAAACATATCCAAGGACTTACAGAAAAACACTTCACCACATCAAGACCGGTAGGAAATGCAGAGACATGAAAGGCCTGCCTGGGCTCCCACAGGTGGCAGATGAAGTTCAAGATGGATATTTCAGGGGCTGGGAAGTTTCTCCCCCAGAAAAGTGTGGGGCCTAAAGCCCAAGCCAGGCACCCTGGCCTAGAAAACCAAACTGAGAAAGGAACCCAGATAACATCCAGCTGTGAAAAGCAGCAAGGTTTCAGTTTGCCAGGGAGAGATGGCTAGAAATGCAGAGATCCTCTTAAAGGGCCACGACACAAAATTTTGTTTGCAGTTACTTACCCTGGGCTCTGGCAAAAGGAGGGAAGAGTGGACCAAAGCCATGTAAGGAGAGTCTGGGTTTAATGGTTCAAGGGTGAGAGCTCAAGAATCAGCTGCCAGGATTCCCATGCTCAGACTTTCCCAATATTGCAGAAGCTATCTTTCTCGGGCAGAGCATTTCCCTCAATGTGGCATCAGCCTAGGGGGGAGGCAATAGCCCCAGCAGCAAGAAGCCCTCTGCGGTGTGTAGCTTAAGCCCAGCTGCTGAGAAATACTGCTGGAGACACTTTCATAGGTTAAGCCTAAGAGAAAGTCTGCAGGCAAAGGAGGATCTCAGGGAGTTCTGAGACTTTAGCTGACCCTCCCTGGGCTTGGTGCTGGTAAAAAGCTGCCCTTGGTATGCAGTATGGTTCTTTCTGCACACACCCAGGTGAAGCAGAGGGAGCCACAAGCTGTGGATAGCTGACAGCTCCAAAAATGTTGCCCAGGGTCAGTCACAGGCAGCGTCTGACAAAGGTGCACCAAAGTCTTTGCAGGTCTACCTAATACATAGAAATAAACACAAAGAGGCAGCCAAAATGGGAAGACAAAGAAACAGGCCCCAAATGAAAGAACAAGAGAATTCTCCAGAAGAAGAACTAAATGAAAAGGAAGCAAGCAAATGATCAGATATAGGGTTTAGAGTAATAATTATAAGGATGCTCGATAGCATGAAAAAAAGATATAGAAACCATAAAAAGGACCAGTCAGATATAAAGAATGCAGTATGTGGAATAAATAATACACTGGAAGGGATAAACAATAGGTTAGATGAAACAGAAGCTCAAATCAGCAATTTAAAAGATAAATTAGAAAAAACACCCAAGCAAACTAGCAAAAAGCAAAAAGAATTTTTAAAAATTAGGAGAGTTTAAGAAACCTTTGGGACAACATGAAGCAGAACAACATCCACGACATGGAAGGAGAAGAAAGTGAGAAAGGGATCAAGGACATATTTGATCAATTAATGACCAAAAACTACCTTACCCTGGTGAAGAAAAATGACACATAAGTCCAGGAAGCTCAGAGAGTCCCAAACAAGATGGATCCAAAGAGGTCCATACCAAGAGACAACATAATTTAAATGGCAAAGATTAAAGGCAAGGAGAGATCTTAAGAGCTGCAAGAGAAAGGTAGTTATTACCTACAAGGGAGCTCCCATTAGACTGTCACCTGATTTTTCAACAGAAATGCCATAGCAATAAGACAAGAAGAAGAAATACAAGGCATCCAAATTGAAAAAGGAGTAGTAAAACTGTCATTATTTGCAGATCACATAAGGTACATAGAATATCCTAACAATTCTACCAAGAAACTATTAGAACTGGGAGACAGGAACTGATTGAAAGAAGGTGAAGGGATTAGTCAAAGAACATATATTAAGGGTACATGGACATGGACAATGATGTGGGGATTGATGATGGAAGTGGGGGGTGGGCTGGGTTGAGGAGGGCTAAGGGTGAAAAAATTGGAACAACGATAATAGAATTAACAATAAAATATATTTTTAAAAAAGAAGGAGACTACTAGAACTGATAAAAATTCAGTAAAGTAGCAAGATATAAAATTAATATCTGGAAATCAGCTGCATATTTATATGCCAATAATGAAATATCATAAAGGGAAATTAAGAAAACATTCCTATTCACAATTGCTCCAGGAGAGTAAAATACCTAGGAATAAATCTAACCAAGTATGTTAAAAGACCTGTACTCAGAAAATTATAGGACGCTAAAGAAAGAAATTGAAGAAGATACAAATAAGTGGAAGCACATATTGTGTTCATGGATAGGAAGAATTGACATCATTAAAATGTCCATAATGCCCAAAGCAATTCCTATCAAAATGCCAATGACATATTTCACAGAACTAGAACAAATATTTCAAATAATTATATGGAACAATGAAAGTCCCCAAACAGCAACAGTAATCTTGAGAAAGAAGAAGAAAGATGTAGGAATCATGCTACCTAATGTCAACTATACTATAGGGCAAGAGTAATCAATACAGCATGGTACTGGCATAAAAACAGACCCATAGATCAATGGAACAGAATACAGAGCTCAGAAATAAACACATATATTTAGGGTCAATTAATATTTGACAGAGGAAGCAAGCACATACAATGGGCTGAAGATAGTTTACACAATAAATGGGTTGGGAAAATTGGACAGGTACATGCAAAAGAATGAAACTATACAACCTCTTATACCACACACAAGAATAAATTCAAAAAGGATTAAAGACTTAAATATTAAACCCAAAACCATAAAAATCCTAGAAGGAAACATAGAGAGTAAAATCTCAGATATTGCTCATAGCAATATTTTTTATGATATATCTCCTCAGACAAGGTAAACAAAAGAAAAAATAAACAAATGGGACTACATCAAACTAAAAAGTTTTTGCACATCAAAGGAAACCTTCAACAAAATAAAAAGACAACCCACAGAATGGGAAAACATATTCGCCAATATATCTGATAAGGGGTTACTATCCAAAATTTATAAAGAACTTATAAAACTCAACACCATAAAAAACCAAACAACTCAATTAAAGAATGACCAACACACCTGAATAGACACTTCTACAAAATGGATATACAGATAGTCAATAGACATACGAAAAGATGCTCACCATCACTAATCATCAGAGAAATGCAAATTAAAACCACAATGAGATATCATGTCACACCTGTCAGAATGGCTGCCATCAATAATTCAACAAGCAAGTGCCGGCGAGGATGTGGAGAAAGGAGAACCCTTTTGCACTGTTGGTCGGAATGCATATTGGTGCAGCCACTGTGGAAAGCAGTATGGAGTTACCTCAAAAAGTTAAAAATGGAACTGTCTTATTACCCAGTGATTCCATTTCTGGGAATTTATTTGAAGAAACCTGAAACACTAAATCAAAAGAGCATAAGCACCCCTATATTCATTGCAGCATTATTTATAATAGCAAAGATTTGGAAACAGCCCAAGTGTCCATCAGTATATGAGTGGATGAAACAGCTGTGGTACACTTATACATGGAATAATATTTAACCATAAAAAAGAAGAAAATTTTACCCTTTGCAATGGATGGACCTGGAGAGCATTACATTAGGTGAAATAAGCCAGCCAGAGAGAGATAAATACCATATGATTTCACTCATATATGGAATCTAATGAACAAATTGAACTAACATGGAAAATAGAGACAGACTCATAGAGAGCAGGCTGACAGCTCTGGTGGGAAGATGGTTAGGGGGTGACAGATTGTGGGAAAAAAGAAAAAGCACTCCTGAACACGGACAACAGTGTGCTGATTGGGCCAGGGGTAGAGGTGTAAGAGGGTGTAAGGGGTATAAATGGTAATGGGAAAAATATAATAAAAATAAATAAAGATTACAGAGAAAATTATATTGGTTATGAAATGGCACATTTTTATTCCTCAGAAACATTGCTTTGATAAAATTCAGGATTTCTTAAAAATAAATCACTTTTATATTGAATGTGAGCTTCATTGTTACTAACAATCTTAAGATCTTAGTTGTTATTGTTTGGAATAAATCAGCTGCAATTCAGACCAGGCCAGTCTACAGTGTTTGCAGTGAAAGAAGAGCTGAGCCTGTGAACAGGTGAAAGGTGTGCAAGGGCCCCAGAGACCTGAGTCAGGTCCTTGCAGTTCCATTTACATGCTCTGTAACCACAAGCAAATCATTGCAGCTGTCTGAGCCTAAGCTTCTCTGACTACACAATTCGATTTATGAAAGTCTTTTGCCGGGAGTAATACAGGATGGGGAAAAGTAGGTTTACAGTTGTTCATATGGAAAGTAATAAAATAATCAATAAATAGTAACACAAGAATAAACTCTGTGTTTCACATACTCACAACTGTATTTTATGGTTTCAATCAACAAGTACTCAATAATTATTTATTGAATGAATGATGAATGAATGAATAAAAATGAAAGAAGCTAAAAATTGATTTTGCCTTCAGGTGTCCCTCTTGGTGGAAGAGAGGGCTTTTTGCCATTTATCATTTATCATTTTGCTTTCTGGAGAACAAAAGACTGAGCCTCAGTTGGGGAGGTGTAAAGATGCCAGTGAACGCAGACAGGCTGAGGGGAGGAGGGGAAGGGCATGGGCACGTACACCACACTTCAGACATACTCTCCTGAGGGGCTCTTTCACTGTGATTCAGAGGCCCAAACACCCAGTCTTGATAGTCCATTTTAGCTTATTTTAGGTTTTTATTGCCTGTTAACTGAGAAAATGCCTCAGAGTTTAGTTAGTCTCAGGAAATTAAATTCCCAGTGTGTCACAACAGATCCAGATGTGGCTCCTGTGGGGGCTGACTTTCTCCCAGAAAGCCACCGTGCAGAGCAAGGTCCCTGGACTTGGTCCCTGGACTTGGCCCCTGGTGCTCACAATGAAGATCCTTATGTAGACTATGTTCTTACATATTTATAGGCCTGCCTTAAAGGAAAAGGTTTGATATGATCAGCTATGGAATAAAAGACTTTTTCATTTTTCCGGTATACTCTAACTTCTTAGAATGTTATCTAGTGCATGACTTCTATTTAGTTTTATATCTTACTAAATGTAAGATATAAAGATATCTTACTGCCCACGAATAAGGAGTAGGCCACACATCTGACAATGAACAACAGAATTCTGAAGAGCCACCGATTTTGCTTATGAAAGAAAATATGCATGTACTGGTACAGGAATAAGGCATAAAATGATGCCTAAAACAGGCACCCATATATATATATATATATATATTTTTTTTTTTAAAGAATACCTGCCTATAGAATAAAGGAAAGGAAAAAACTGAAGAAAGTAAATAAATGGAATCTTTAATAGCTATCAATTCTTCTGGCCAAACAACAATTGTATAGTGTTCTAATAGCTTCAAGGATTATTTTATTCAGAATAAGTTTTATATTAAGGTAGATGCTAGGATTGTAGAAGAATGCTTAGGATACAAACAAAATCAGATTAATGAAGAGGCTACTCTTGCTAATTCTTAAACTGACTGTATTAGTCAGACTCTCCAGAGTAACAGGACTAACAGGAGAAAGAGAGAGAGAGATTAGGAACTGGCTCATACAGTTATGGAGACTGAGAAGTCCCATGATTTGCCATCTGCAAGCTGCAAACCTTGGAAACGCAGTGGTAGAATTCCAGTTTGAGTCTAAAGTCCTGAGAACCAGGGGAGCCAACAGTATAAATCCCAGTCAGAGGGCCGGAGAAAACCAATGTCACAGCTGAGCAGGCATGCAGGAACCAATGGAAGCATTCGCCTTTTGTTCTATGCAGATCTTTAACAGATTGGGTGATGTCCACCCACACTGCAGAGGGAAAACTATACCAAGTCTACCAACTCAAATGCTAACCTCACCTGGAAACACACTCACAGACGTACCCAGAAATGTTAATCTTGGCACCCCTTGGCCCAGTCAAATTTACACAAAGAAGTATTACACCAACTACAAGCTAAACATTTTAGGCACCGAAAGTATGAAAACTTTTCTATGAAGAACCATGGACAAATGGGAATCCCCTGTTCCTCCTTCTCTTTAAGGATCATGGGGTTAAGGTCCATGATTATCATGGGGAAACAAAGTCATCCAGTCTGGTGATATTCAGTGGAAGGAATGGATGCCCCCACCAGCCAAGAGGAGGCATCAACTGGCAGTGCCCTGCTTGCTCCTCCAGCTACAATAAGGAGCACTGAAAGTCTTTGCCAGTGATATAGTCCCACCCAGTTCCTGAGCCCACATCTACCAATGCATAAGAACTACACAACTAGATAGGGGAAGGATATAGACCCAGGGCAGAGAATCAGTCTTGTTGTCCTAAACCTAACATACAGAATGTCCCAGTGGTTCCCCCACAGGTGGTGGACCTCTCATGTCATCCCCCAATGTTCACATTAAAGGCTGAGATAGAGTGTGGTTCTTCTTTAAGAAGGAGGGAGCCTTTTCTTGAATGTAATTCTTCACCCCAAGACTCAAGTAGCCAGCTTCAGCAAGGAAGAGTTTCCACCTGATGTTCTGCAATCCAGCTGTTCTCTCCACAATTTTGTGTCTCCATGCTAGTCCCATGACTCAGAACTGGGCACGGCTGGATCTACAAGAGATCTCTAAGACAGGGATAGATGGCCCCTGGATGACTGTACCAATGAATTATCTGTCTTTTACTTTGAAATTTTTTTAAATTTTATTTTTCAATTACAGTTTATGTTCAATATTATTTTGTATTAGTTTCAAGGGTATAGCATAGTGGTTAGATAATCATATACTTTACAAAATGTCCCCACCCCCAATATTTCCAGTACCCACCTAGCACCATATGTTATTATTGCAATGCTATCGACTATAATACCTATGCTGTACTTTACATTCCCATGACTACTCTGTAACTGCCAATTTCTACTTCTTACTCCCTTTACCTTTTTCACTCAGCCCCCCAACCCTCCTTTAACCTGGCAACCATCAGTCTGTTCCCTGTATGTATGAACCTGTACTTTGCAAAGTTTTATAGTGGACAACTAGCCATTCTTAACTACAGTCCTATTTATGCTTTCTCCACTAAAAACTAAAGTTCACAAACGATGGAGTCAATGTTTTTTTTTCCTTAAATTCAGCTGTAGATTAAAGACAGATGACACTCCTAAAGAAGGTTTAAAGTTAAGTGATTAGACAATTAGCCAACTAATAATAGTAAATCTTACTTATATTTTCACATGTATGAATCCTTGAACAGTTTAATGTGTTGCAACCTACAATACTCTATTAATCCCTTCTAACACTGTAAAAGTTATCACAAAAACTATTATTATATGGCTCATATAATCTCCCATAGGAACAAATGAGAAAATAAAGATGATGTGATTTAAGTTTCTAAGAAGTCAACCATTATAATACTCTGGAACTGAATTATTTTACTCTTAGAATAATATAATACAAGTTTAGAGTATACTCAAAACAACTGCCAAACAGACCTAGTGTTGGAACCCTTAAAGTAACATGGAAAACACCAAGCAGTGAAGCATTCTGAATTGTTGCAGAGCCCGAGTTCTTATGAAGTCCAACTGGGTTTCTAAAATCCCCCAACTGCAAATGTACAAAGGAGTGGGTGCTGCTGTTTCCACAGTGTTTTAGTTCTTCCATCAAAGCTCCACCTTTGTTTATTTTTTTCTCAGTGGCATTTTAAATGCTTCTAAGTAGGAAACTGTATCAGTAGTTGAATCATTATTGCTTTGTTAGTGTCATCAAACAAAGTACAGAAGGTATGAACAATTGCCACGGTTGGTAGGACTGTTATTATGACCCTTGATTCGCCTTGTAGCAGTGGTTTCTAAAACATTTTTCATTTGTAATCACAATATTGTGTTAAATCTTTTAAAAAGATTATTGACATTGTATTATTTCAGCAATGCGTTAGTGTGAAATAGCCAAAGTTGGACATCTTGGCCATATCATCAATCAAATACTCCTTTGCTATAAACTTGAGATAGTTTTGTATAAACGACTCCAATATGGATGGCCAAAGTAAATCTTTCAATTTTAGTAAATTCTTTAAACAGATATGGAATAAACATTTATTTGGGCTAACATGATAGAAGGTGGTTAAAAAGAGATCATTTCACTTTAGGTATCTGAAATTGAGGTTGGGGCATTTGCCTATTTTAATCTGGGTTATATTCTACTTACATTTAGCTGAAGAACTGTAAAACTGCTATATTGCATCAATTAAAAAGAAACCCACAGAACACAATAAGATTTGCTATAGAAGCATATCTTCAGTTTAAAATGTGAGAAGAATCTATGTTGATAATTATTCCCAGTCCACCTTCTTCATGGAATAATTATTTCAGAGATAATAAAACAGTACCTGGTCATTTATCTGATGGTTTCTAGGTTTATATTAGATTGTCTAAAAACTCTAAAAACAAATGATTAAACTAAATTGAACTACCCAGGTACATTTTGCCTTAATCTCTGACTTTCATACAAAGTTTTTAACATTTTTCTCTGCATTAAGCCAATATAATCATTGTTTTTTTAATTGATCTTCCATTAATTATTCTCGATTGCAGGAAGTTTAAGTTACTAGCATTTTCTCTGAAATAAATATTCAATCATCTGATCTTAACTTAGACAAAGTCAGTTTCTCATAATAAGTATTTCTCCACTAGCCCACACTAAGTTCCATCTAAAATCAAAATAGTAGTAATACTATGAATTTGAGCTCCTCCTACATAGTACGAGAGCAGATGATGGAGAAAATGTATGAGCCTACTCAACACAGTCAAATCTTCACAGCCAGGGCACCAGACAAGAATATAACAAGTATGCACAGGCCAAGAGTACATTATTTATCCAAAAGATGTCCCCCACCACATCACCCACCTTCCAAAATGAGACAGAATTCATTTTTCACATCTCTATATCAGATCAAATCCAGGAGATATAGAATGCAAGTCCCATTTGATCCATACCTTTGATCAAGTATTAATAAAGCAGTATTTGTTAAAATGCATCTGAGAAAGAAGACTGATTGCCAAGCTTCTGAGTGTTCCCAATTTCTAATGGCAGAACATCAACAGTAAAATCTTTCTACATACAGTTAGAGATGGGGCAAAATTCTTTTTTTCCCCAGCTTTATCGAGGCATGATTGACAAATGGGGTGAAGTTTCTTAAAAGTACTTCTAACTGGTTATTGGAGAAAGGGAGGATATTAGATCAGGGGATTTTGAAACCAGGAGTCCACTGGCCAAAATCACAAATTGAAGGCTGACTACAATATGCACTTTTTGAGCTAATTTTTTAGGTGACATATACAAGAATGAGTGCGAGCTGCAACATGCCTAAGGCACCCCGACACAGTCAGGAAATACTCTGAATAATGGGTATAACCAAGGGGAAAATCTCTAAGTCTGCACTGATGAGTTAAAAAGCTACACAGTACTAAAGGATAAAGCTTAACAACTATTTTCTGACAACTCATGAGACACAGACAAAAACTTGGCAACAGAATAGATAAACATCATAAGGCAGTTATATATTTGTGGTTTTCGCACCCTTTCAGAAGACCTGCTCTCTTATTTGTTTGATGTCTTTGGAATAATCTTGCCATGTGCTAATGACTCCCAAATCTCCACCTTGTCACAACCTCTCCCAGCCTCACACTGCTCTCTAACTACTATCTAGCCAACTCTCCATGGATGTCCTAGGCTTGTCAGCTAAGGAGTCTCACCATAAGTGAGCTCCCCAACTTGGGTTGCTTATCTGAGCTCATACCATCATCTCATTTACCCAAGACTTAAGTCCAAAGTCATTTTGGAAGCTCCATTCGCTCCATTCTCTTTGTCACAGCTGCCTAGTTCAGGCCTTTTCACCTGTGCCCTGAAAGAGCCTCCTCACTATTCTTTCTGGCTGGTCTCACCTTCTATTTCTCCCCTCCATTCACTCCTACCCATGGCCAGCAAAAGCTTGATTTCCCTAACATATCTAATGACATCTTCCCTGAAAAGCCCAAAATGGCACTCCTTACTTTACAGAATAATCTACACACAGCATTCAAATACTTACAGTCTGGCCCCAACTTTCTTTTCCAACCCTGTCTTTATCTGTCATCTTTCTTCCCATGTACCCTATATCCCAACCATATTTGCTATTCTTTCAAATACACTGTTAGTTTTCTCACATCTATGCAATTGTGTGAGCCTTCCCCTGTGCTCAGAATGATCTCTCCTTTCATTTGTCCACGTGGAAAACTACAGCTCATGCTTTAAGACCCACTTCAAATGTCACTACCTATGTGAGCATAACCACAAACTTTTCTAGGCAGGTGTACACAAATACCTCTGCCCTGAATTCCCTCCACACAATGTGCTAAATGCATGTTACTACAGACTAGGACCAAATGCTTACTTGTGGGTCTCCTCCATCAGATCATGAGTCCCTCTGTAAGGCAGAGCCTGTTTCCCATTCATCTTTGCGCCCAAGTCCCCTGTAGAGAGCCCAGTACATAGCTGGAGCTCTGTATGTGTGCTAAAGACAAATTTTTATCAAAAACAGCTGGTTGTGATCCTTTGTATTTTCCCACTGCTCCTCTTCTAACAACAGTTTCTTTGTTTGGTAACATAAACATCTCCACATACTTTTAAAAGCCAAAGTTTGCCCAGATTAAGACGAGCTTCTCTATCCTCTCACATACTAGTTTTATTGTTTGATTTGATGGGACATTTCATGCACTAAAGAAAATGGAAGCACAACAGGTAGGAACCTACCTGTATAAGATGCCAAACCACATAGATGGCACTGCAATGATTTCATATCATAAACCTAACATGAAAACCTTCCTACTGCATATGATTGTTTTATGTCATTCCATAAAAATCTTGAAGAATTCTTATCATAAATAATGTATTATTATTTTAAAAGGTCACAAGCTAAAATTTTTCTAATTTTCAGAAAAAAAAACGAGTCTGGCCAGAAATTTTCTCATTTTTCCATTTCTTCACATTTCCTGTCTCCCCTATCAGCAGCCCTGACAACACAAGAGCAACTTGCAGGCCAACTGGGTTGTTCCTGGAAGTCGGTTATCCAGCCCTACCTGGAGTCTTGTCTAAAAAATAATGCCTCACTCAGAAATGTGTACTAGAGGCTTGCTAGTCTCTAATAATACTTATTACCTCTATAGTAAAGCAGAGCTCTCAATTCTGTTCTTATACGTCCCTTTAAGTTCATATTTGTAAATCTTGTAATTTCAAGTAGATTATCTCCACACTTCAGTACACCTTTCTTTTTAATTCCTAATGGTGTCTAATTGAGAGTATGCTTTAAAAGAATAAATTTGGGGAATTTAATTTTTTTCAAAAATGAGGACACCCAAAAGAACTGAAAGCAGGAACTCAAAGAGATACTTGGGCACCCATGTATATAGTAGCATTATTCACAACAGCCAAAGGTGAAAGCAAGCCTAGTGTCTGTTGATAGACAAGTGGATAAATAAAATATGGCCTATCCATACAATAAAATATTATTTATTCTTAAAACAGAAGGGAATTTTGATGCATACTACAACATGGACAAATATTGAGGATATATGCTAAGTGAAATAAGCCCCCCACGAAAACACAAATACTGTGTGATACCACTTATATGAGGTACCTAGAGCAATCAAGTTCATAATAACAGAATAATGGTGGTTGCCAGGGGCTAGGGTGGGAGGAATGGGGAGTTAGGGTTCAATGGGTAAAGAGTTTGAGTTTTCAAGATGAAAATAGTTCTGAGGGTGGATGGTGGTGATAGCTGTACAGCAATGTGAACTGAATGCCACTGAACTGTACACTTAAAAATGTTTAAAACATACTGTTTTCCACATAGCAGCTGTACTAACCATTTTTCATTCCCGCCCAGCAGTGCACAAGGGTTCCAAACCCTTCATGTTATGTTCACTTTACCACTATTGTTTTAAAAAGGAGAAGCAGAACATCTGAGAACCAACTGAAGATCAAAAACTAAATAAAACAATACTAGGCGGAAACAAGTTCTTTAAAGAGGACTCAAAAGCACCCTTATATCTTACAAAGCACTAAAAACACTTCACAAACCTACACAGAACCATGAAACAACTTTTTTCAAATGATCCAAGAATCTCATGCATTTTCTTATTTTTATTAAATTAATGGGGGTACAGACTGATGAGGGGTAATGTAATGGTATATGTGGCAGTTGCCAGGCTAACACCACAGGAAGTAGAACTCTCTGCCCTGTCACTACACTGGGTAAATGCAGCTCAATACAAGTTTAGAAATAAAGAAAGCCAAAAGCATCATTATTCTTGGAATATAACAGCAGATAAAATATTAGATTAGAATAGAACCTGCAACTTTTAAAAAGTAAATGTATACAAACAACAATATGGTAGGTGGGGGAGGTAGAAGAAGGTAAAGGACAGATAAATGGTGATAGAGGGAGACTTGATTTGGGGTGGTGAGCACATGCTACAAAACACAGATGATGTATTGTAGAATTGTACACCTGAAGCCAATATAATTTTATTAATCAATGTTACCCCAATAGATTCAATTTAAAAAATGCAAATATAGACTGAGTTTGCAGAGTGTTTAGGATGAGTCCTCCCTGCCCTAATGCCCCATCTCCAAAGCACTTATATTCTGCTATGGGAGACAGAGAAGTGACCATCGTAACCGATAAGCCCAATTAACATGGCTTCCCAAGCTGTATCTATTGACTCAATAAAAAACCTTCTGTTCCTAAGTAGAATATGCAGCCCAGGCAGTGTGAGCACCGTTGCTGACCTGGCCCACGTACTCTCTCCTACCTGATCATTTGGCACCTATAATGCCTTGCATCTCCCTGGTCACAGTGAAGGCGTAAAGGCATGGAAGCACAGCACTGCTGAGCAGCCCCGAGGTCCACAGTATGTTGTGAAAGGTGAGATGAAGCACTCATTGCCTGACGTTTCCTCCATGTCCTCTGGATAAGCATGTCCCCTGACTACACTATCATAATCCCCAGGTTCACTAAACTTTGGAGAACCATGGCAAAAGAGATCCCAGGAAAAGAAGTAGAAAGCTATTTATTACATTTTGGGCTGAAGCCACGTAGACCACAGATATCCCATGTGCAGGAGGTACTTCTCTGATGCACTGAGTTTGCAAAAATTAACCAAGCACCACCAAGTGGCCTTCAGCAGGAAGCATTCCCAACACAAAAGCAAGTATTATATGAAGTTCAAGAAGAAATCCTGTAAAGACAAACCCCACTATAAACTTTCAAGGGCCCCCTTTAGTGCTGTGAGGTTACACAATTTACAGCTGGACCGGTCTCTTCCCTTTGCCTGTCCTCTTCAATCCTGTTCATGTCTCCCTCCGTCCACACTCATTATATTTCCAAAATGATTATCCAAGCTAAATGAACTTCACATCTCATGCTCTACTACAAACACTCTTAACCTTTTTGGAAGTCAAAAATCTTACTGAGAATCCCACTGAATCCCTGGCTTTCTCTGTAGAAACAGGCACAATTTCAAGGAATTCACGTACATCCTGGGACCCCTGGGCATTAAAAACCTCTGTCCCAGTGGCTGCCTCCTTTCCTTTCTGCACTGAATTTGAGAAACACTTGGCAACCTATCTCTAACTGTAAGAATTACGTAACCTATAGCAAATTTCAAGGATCTACAAGGACTCCTTTTGAAGGGGTGGCCCACCAACCCCACCGATATTAAGACTTTAGGAGTCCATCTCTGATGGACTCAAGAGGTTCAGCCAGTCTGACACAGAGCAGCCCTGAAGGGCACCCCCCACTCCCAAATTATGATTCCCGCTCTCAGTGACTGCCCTCGCTCATGTACCAATGTAACTTTGTGGGGGTTGCTGAGATTCAGTCTGTTACGACTAGCATCAGCTGCCATAGGCAAGACCTTGGTAAGCACATTTTACACATGAGTGCTGTTCATCTGGGTGACACCAACCAGGGGGCAGGGAGGCAGGAAGACAGATAGAGACAGTGCCAGAGCATCCTGCCAGGCACTGCCCCCACCCCACAGGCTACAGAAGCTGCCTCACCCACACAGAGGGACTAAGCCCACAAAGCCAAATTTTTGAGCTGCTGTTGAGAACCCCATAAAAAGCAATGCTATTTCTAACCTCCCGCGCCATGGAAAAATACACACACCCCAAGCAGCCCAAAATCTCTGAAAGGTTTATTCTTATTCTCTTCCCCACGCCCCCCACCCAAACCTCCCCCACAAAATTTTTACATGGGAAATTTGCTAGCTCTTTAGCAGTTTGACACTGCTGTGCTATGATGCTGCTAGCATATTTGATTTTAAAGTGAAAAAGTAAAGGCGTTTTTCCAATACAACTCTAAATATCTACTTAAGAAAAAAATAATATAATCTAATAATAGAAGGAAAGAATCCAAGAAATAGGCTGAGAAAAATTCCCAAGTTTCCAGGCCACAGACAGAAATGACAGAAGTAACAAGTTTCCCTTCTCAGCCTCTAAATGTGGTGTGCCTGCCTGGTGGCCTTCGCCTTTGCATTGCTGTTCTTTCCTTATTGAAACATGGCACACAGCATCCCTGATGCCTTTGCTGAGTTTCAATTTTTCACAGGGCACTCTTAACCTTAAAGTCGAAGAATGAGGGAAAGCAGTGAGATGGAGCTCAGATCTGGGCCCCCTGACGCTGTGTAGACATGGGGAAGCCAGGAGGAAGGGCCTGCATAAGGCCTGGAGAACTTTTCTGGTTGGCTCTCAGAAGCCAAGGGGGACCCCAAAACTAGTCTACCTACGATCTGTCCCAGGACCCCACCCACAGGGAACCTTGGCATTACTTCCCACATGAAAACCTGGAAGGCCAGAATGGCACCGACCTACAAACTGCCCGACTTCTGACACAGATGGGAAGTCTTAATACAGCCTCTGAGTAATCTTCACTTCACTGTAAGGCAGAGTGTAAATCCCCCTCAACTTAGGGAACCCCCAGCACAATCTGGTCATTTATTTATACCACAGCTCTGAATGTTTTTGTCTGAACACATCTTCATGGTTTAATCTATTTTATTGCACACTACCAAGGATACATTCAGAGAAAATAAGCATTACTTTATTTACCAGTGTAGACATCAGGGACCTACACTCAAAGGCAACACTTCTCCCAGCACTACTAATACCCTCTTTGATTTAGCTTGAAAGTTTACATATAACACAAATACAGGAAGCTCAGGTCAGGGATGCACTGTCTATATGTTTATTTTTTAACTGGTGGAGCATCTCCCTGCTGGGACCATAGGTCTCACACTGAAAGACTTTCAAATGGCTCCCTGGTCCTCATCATCCACTTCAAATCCCATAAAGACCTTGAAGAAAACCAAAAGAGAGGCAGATTTCCCCCACCTAAACCTTTCTTTTCTGTGTTGAGAGCCAACCAGATCTAAGTTTGAGGTTTCATTCCCTCATGAAGAGGATAGGAGATGGTGCGAAAGCTTGAATCATGACTTCTTCACCTACATCCCAGCAGCCTGTGGCTCTGTTAAGTGACCAGCGCCAGCACTCCTCTACACCCGGCTCCAGCAGGGGCCCCATGAAACTCCTCAGCAAATCTGAAAGAGGACAGAGAGATCTATGCTTCTCCCCTCTTTCTTCCTCAGATCCTGTCAGCACATGGCCCTTGGGTAAGACCTAGCATGTGGATGGGAAAAGATAACTGACATTTTATTGAGCTCCTCCTGGGCATAAAATGCTGAATTAGGTACCTTCACGAGAATTCCACAAAATAAATATTATCAATATTATCCTATTTAAATATGAGAAAAGCTGAGACTCAGAGAGGGTTAGGACTGACCAGTGTAACAAAATGAATAAAAGTGGCAAGGACAGAATTTGAGGCTAAGGTGTTTCTGACTACACCTTACAAATGTAACATGGCAAAAAGGCATCTGTCTTCAGATTCATCAAGGAGGTCAAAATTTTAAAATACATGTAATAACAACCTAAACATGAGGACCCAGCCCCATTTTAAAACCAACTCCAAAACAATCCACTGTATATAGTAAGACAGGCACACTCTCCGGTCAATGCAAAAATCCAGACTTCATTGGGCCTTCCCAGCCAAACAAACAGAGCCGAGTATCAGTGCTACCTGTTCATCTTATCAGCACTTAGGAACATCTCCTAGTCCAGCGGTGAGCTCTAAGGGACAGGGCTTTAAAGTAACAGAGCAAACATAAATTCCAGGATAGCCAGCTCTAAGAACCTATTTTAGATGTGCTAAAGTTCTTACAACACCTCAGAATCCTAGTATGAACTTGAAAATGACCTGAGATGCACAGTGACATGCAGCTTTGCAGGCAGGGATCTGTTCTTTAACTGCTCTCATGTTCAGAAGGACCGATGTAGCTCTGTATTTAAAACCCGTATACAGTTATGTAGTTAAGAATAAGTTTTCCATTACCGATTTCGAAAGTTGCTTAAAAGAGCTGACAGAAGGTCATAATCCCATACATGGGAGGAAATCAGGAACTTATGTAATTTGCAACAATTATTTCTACTTTTGTTGAAATATTGTAAATCAAGCTGCACAGTCCTTATGGACATAGTCCAGCAGTGCATTCAGTTACTCAGTAAAATTCTACTTAAAGACAGTTTTAGGTTCTGTGTATAAAGTCAGAGAGGACTGCCTCTGAGATGATAAAGAAGAGACTAAACTGGCCCATACTCTCCTCGGCCCTGTTAAAGATGAGCTGTCACCTCCACTTTAAGCTGGTACTGGGTGTGTCAAATTATGGCAGAAAAATAGCCCAACTCATCAACATTCACCAAGCCAGGGAAGATAAGGGATTCTCAATCATCATGCTGTCCGGCCAAGTAATAAAGAATCACATGAATGAGAAGTATTTCATTAGTCACTAAACATTTGTGAGGCGCACATCCTGAGTGCTCCCTGTGAACTCTGACCGTTCACCTTGTGAGAGCCCATCGAATGGGCTCCAAATTCGCAGATATCTGATAATGAAATCCACTCAGCAAAGAATCACATGAACTGCACACACTCAGTAGTACAGAGGAATTACACCAACACTGATTCAGAGTGTGCTTAGTTACATACTATGTGTTTTTTAGCACCTTCAATTTTAGGAAGGTTCTAAACTATGAAAAGTCCATTTAAATTCAAGTTTCTATGTGCCTCAATGAGGAAGCACCTTAAATCCCTCCTGATTCTCCAGTTGCCTCGTCTATTTCCAACAGCAACCATAAATAAAAAGGCTAAATGAGCCTCCAGGAGAGTTCTTCATCACTTCATTTAACAAAAGTTTTATTGAACTCCTCCTACCTACCACGAAGTGTTTTAGGTCCTAGAGGAAAAAAAGTAAGTGGGAGGGTGGGAGACGATTCCTAACCTTAAAAAGCTTATATTCTAGTAAGGAATTTAGCACAAACAATGAGTTTTACCTGGCACATTAAAAATTTAGGAAAAAAATTGTACCTTATATTTTATAGACTTTCTTACTTTCCTGAAGACTCTCATATATTTCATGTGACGCCCCCACAGCCTGGCAATCGGGCAGGACAGGAATCACTACAATCACTTAAGAGCTAACAAAACAGAGGCACAGAGAAGTGAGGAGGCCCACCTCAGGTGCAAAGCTGGTGGTGGGCAGACGAGGCAGAGCATGGTGCTCCCGGCACCCTCCTGGCACCTTCACTGACTATCCCCCACTGGGGTTGGCTCTGATTCAGGCTTCAAGTCTGTGAAGGTCCAGAGGTAACCAAAACACATAGGTGTCATCTCAGCTTCTACTTCCAGAAACCCCAAGGCCAGACCACTTACATCCTACCCTCCAAAAAGAAACACAGTGTACAACCCTAAAACCAAATGCAACAAATTAGGGTGTCAACACCCACTTCATGGTACCGACCATGCGTGGTACCAATACAAAGAAAAACCGGCTTGCTCACTTGACAGCACGACAGCTGAGAGAGAGAGGAGGTGATGTTTATTTAGTGTGTGCCATATGCCAAGCGCTGTATTAAGCTTGGTGGCTCGTTTAGGTCTCATGGCAACCACATTATTACCTCCATTTTACGAAGTAAGAAACCAAGCAAAACGAAGGATTTAGAATGAGAAATAAAGAATCCCTTTCTCACTAATCTTCATGTTTTTAAGTATCTAAGCATTAAGTGCTCAGGTTCAACAATTTTAGAGTTGAACAGTAAAACTATTTTTCTTCAGGTATTTTAGTAAATACAGAAATATTATATATATTCACAGCCCACTGTAAATATACTCATTTATTAAGCAAAAAAGTCATGTTTATTCTGATATCATGCAACTTTTCTCCTATCAGAAAAAACTAAATTAGTAGTTTTTACACCTAGAACTTAGTACAACTTTCTTGAGAAAAACACCATCTCAGAACGGTTAGTGTTGTGACAAGCTCTGCTTCACAAACATTATCAAAAAGAAGAATCTTAAGTTCTACTCACCTTTAAGCTATATGAAAACTGATGTCAGTTCTTGAAATGGTCTTACAAGAGACAGCAGTTTGATGTTACAATTATAGAGCTTGAGCTGCTAAAAAGAAAAATAAAGAATTTCAGTGAACCATTTCTTGGTTTCACTTAGTACACCATCCCCTTCCCCAAGTTCCAAAAAATATTTGAGGACTGTCACAATTAAAGTCACCAATACAAAAATGAATAAAATAAAAATACAAAATAAGCATCAAGTAATAAAGAAAAGGAAGGAGGAATTAGAGTAAAAAAACTAGGATAAGGGATGTGACTGAACTGGGGGCAAAATCTCTCTGTCAGCTCTCAAGCAGCCTCAGGGGTGCCAACTTCTCATTTTCCAGTCAAAGGATCCACACTTGTTCCTCCAGACACATAGGCTTTTTCTTCAACAAGGGGCCACAGACAAATAATGGACACTGTCCTTACTGGATTTCAAGTGTTTTTAAATCATAAACATGTTAACTATGGCTGTGGAAAGACCATTTCCTTTCTTAATCCAAATTATCTAGCAACCACACAGATCCACCAATCCTTAACTGTAAGGGGAAGCAGGCCCAGCCACACCTTCTTCCTCCATGAAATACATGTTTAATTTTGTGGGAGCAACACTGACCTCTACTTAGTGAAGATCTAGCTAGGGTGATAACATCTGTGATTCTGTCTACAAGTCTGTCTTTATACCTGCCTTCCACTCTGTTGGTAGAATGTTCTCCATGGTGCTCTAGACTTTGTCCACTTCCAGGTCACACAATCTGTCACCTGCATCCTCATTCCGACTTAATGAGTAAACTCTATGCATCAAGCCATTCCAGGTCACATCAAGTGACCACCTTATGCCTTACAAAGTAGTTTCAGGTAAACTCAGCCAGCTAGCTCTGCCTCAGATACCAGAAGCACCTCTCAGCTCCCAGCCTGCCAATGGGTAGGATTACACTCCTGTCAAGGTTGAATAAGCCTCCATCTGTCTAGCTTGTGTGCTGCGGTATACTCTCCAGGAGACTTGTCCCTCAAAGCATGTTTCTGCCATATGTCACTCCAGAGTGATCAGCCAATGCTAAAACATCCAGATTAAAAAAAAAAAAATGACCGTGTCTAGCCAGAGGACACTGTGAGATTCCTGTGGAGGTCCACCAGAACACATGAGCCGAACACCTTGCTATCTTTATATAACTCCTTCCTATCAATATTGTGAACCTACGGACATTACTTTCTCCTCCTATCTTCTACCTACTGAGAGAAGAAACCAATCCACTTCGATTTTCCAGATGATAGATTTTATTCTTCGACTGGGAGTGGTCTCATCAGTCTTCCCAGGATTTGAATGCTCAGATTTCTTGGGAACAGAGGTCAGTGGAATAAACAAAAAGGTACTGTGGTGAGTAGAATTCAGAGGTGACCCCTAATAGACCTTGCCTTTGTATAATCCCCTACACTTGAGGGCAGGAAGAATCTGTGACCTGCTTCTAACCAACAGAAAATGGCAAATGTAATGAGATGTCACTCCCTTGATCAGGTTACACTGTACAAGACTCTATCTCAATAGATTAGAGAGTGAGAGGCTCACTTTCTGGCTTTAAACAAGTGAACTGCCACATCATGACAGAGCTTGTTTGGGGGGCAC
Organism: Mormoops blainvillei; assembly: GCA_004026545.1. Taxonomy (NCBI): domain Eukaryota; kingdom Metazoa; phylum Chordata; class Mammalia; order Chiroptera; family Mormoopidae; genus Mormoops; species Mormoops blainvillei. Next base: position 99,704 of record PVJD01003075.1, read on the forward strand.
ACAACAGGGAACTGCAGGGGTCTCTGAGATCTGATAGCTGACAGCCTACGAGAAAACAGGCACATCAGTCCTACAGCTACAAGGAAATTAATTCTGCTAAAAACTTCAATGAGCTTAGAAGTGGATTCTTCCCCATTCACACCACCAGATGAGAACACAGCTGGGCCAACACACTGACTGAAGCCTTCTGAGATCCAGAGCTAAGAACTAGCTAAGCCTTGTCCTGACTCCCGACCAATGGAAACTGAGATAATATATGGGTGTTGGTTTAAGCTACTAAGTATACGGTCATTTGTTATGCAGCAATATAAAATAAATTTAATCCAGCAATTGATTAAATATGGGGATATAAAAATACATTATGTATTAAATGCATGTATAATTGTACATCAAAACAGCCCTCCCCCAACCTCATCCATCCATAAGAGAATATTCATTTATCCTACTTGACCTGAGCAACTTATGGACAAGAACCACATCACCATCACCCTGGCATCCCCAGGATTTTGTGGAGTAGGTGGCATATGGGAGGCTCTTAACATTTTTTTTAAATAAGCTAAATTAAAAGAGTTATGATTTGTCAATCTCTAGTTACTGCAATAAAGCCAAAGCAATGGAACTGATACAAGCATTCAGAACACATCTGAGAACCTCAAAATTAATCTCAAAATAGATGGAAGACATTTAGCCTCTTGCTCTACCCTCAGATAATAGATTCACAATTTTTCAGTACTGGTTATTTCATTTTACCTATGAACCTGAGAGTCAGTGCTTAGAAATGTTGCTTAGTAGATTTTTTGTTTGTTTCTTTGTTTGTTTTCGTCAAAAATCCTTGCCACTTTCTGGCATTTAGCTATCTAACAGCTAAAAGTTAAAAACAAAAAATTCCCTAAGAAATTTTTAAGTAAGAATTTGTGACTCGATCTTTATTTTCCATTCATAACAAGAATGCATTCCCAATCAAAATGAAAAATAACCCAGTTCTAATTCTATAACAAAATGCTAATCTAACTTTCTGAAAACCTATTTCAAAAGTTCTGTAATATTTTTTAATATTTAAACTGATGGACTTTAGTTCTTTTAAGCAAGGTTTCATTTAATCTGTGTAAGATAAACATTAAGTGCATAAATACATTGTTTCTGCTATTCTTAAGAGATAATTTTTTTTATTACAAAGAAAATTGTGACTCAGTTGTATTTATTTTATTTAGATTTTTTAAAGGCCTGGTTTACTCAAAAAGATATTTTAAAATATTCAAATCGGTGAAACTACTTAAGAGACAACAAAATAAAAACTTCATTCATTACAGAATCCTATCATGCTTTCCTGAAACCTAATTCACGATCTTATTATATATTCCCTCTCCCTCATAAATCACTCAGTAAACCTGAACGTTATCTACAAGGTTTATCCATCCCCTGGTGCTCAGTCTTTCAAGCAGCAGTTCTCACACTTAGGCCAAGAAAAACTAAAAACACCATGACATATGAGGCAGAGAATTTCAATAAACTTACCTCTTCTTCTTAGCATAATTTTCACTCCCTTGGGCTAGTACTATGTGTGAAAATAGCCAATGACCCACAGCAGGGAACTGGAGGGGTCACTGGTACCCCTCCCCACAGTGGAAGAAATAGGCCCAGATGATAGACCCTACTCAGTTTCCTTCCCCCTCAGTTCTAATAAGTGCATGCCTTTCCCATAATCTCACAAAACACAGCTTAACACAAAGTTCAATGCTTCAAAAAAAGAAGACTGATTATTAATGTTATGTCCCACAAAGGAAATTAAGCTTTCAGAAGAATGGTTCACTTGACAGAAACAGACACTGAAGAGAATTAATAAGAACAGGCGCTCACAGAAGGCGCTGGCAGAGTTCCCCTCATACATACCATACCCTGCTGCTCGAAGAACTTGAGGAATCTACACATGGTTTTCCAAAGTGATAAAGTACAGTCCTGTGGGGCTAATGATCTCACTAACCCCAAACCATCTCCTCAATAACGTGTTCAGTGGATGCAGTTTGGGAACCATGAACTAATTGGTGAGAAGCAGAGCAAGAGGCGAAGTGCACATGTTCCTCAAAAGTAATGTGTAGCAAGGACCTACCTTGCACCAAGAAGGGAATACATGGATGGTAGAAGACTGAAAAATCACAAGACAAGGGAGGCACATTTATACTTCACAGCATTCTCACTTTCTCTTTAAAGTAAAGGAAGGCATTTGTTCTGGACGAAGGTTAAGAGAGAAACATGGCCACATGCTTCCTTCCTTTCTCTGAAACAGTACAGGCTCCGGCTGGTAACTGGGTCCTGTGAAGTGGAGTCATTTAAAACACAATGACCCCTGGAGACGCGAGGAGAGAGCCATTTCATGGAAATTATAAACTGGGATAGGGAAAAACACAAAGTAGTAGGTAATGTACTTTAGTGTTACAGAGAGAGATTAAGGAAAAGAGAAAACAGATGTCTCCTTCCAGAACCATTTTTGCTTTACTAAGTTTTTCAGAACTGTTGAAATGTTCCATAAGAATGGACCCAGATGCAGTAAAAATGTATGGATTTTTGTGTCAAGTACATTTTCAAGACACAAAATGCATCTGTGTATTCATTCAACCCATAAATGTCACAATCTTTGTTTTGGTATCTTTCTCTCATGGAGCTGAATTATTTCAGAGTAAAATAATGCCAAGAAATAGTGACCACAGGTGTGTTTTTGTGGCCAAGTACTCAGCACAAGAATGTGCTTTCTCACTAGCTGAGAGTGGCCTGAGGGGCCCCCAAGAAGTACTGCCAGCAGCCTCCCTGCAAAGCCCAGGCTAAGATGCAAACCACCAGCATGGAAGTGGCCACACGCAGGGTCCAGCCATCAGGTCATGGCCAAGGACTTGATAAGCTGTTTCTTAACAGGGCATAAGAAACCATTTCGTTGGTGTGCCTTTCAAAATCAAGGAAAACATACAGAGAGGGCGGCTTTGGGCAACTCCCAACAGACACTAAGCCAGCCCAGAGGAAGGAGAGGGATCCCGAAACCAGACGCCGTCTGTCGTCTGTCTGGGTTACTTTTAGCAGAGTTTTCTGTTCCCAAAATAGAAATGAAGGACCTCTTCAAAGCAGATGTATTCTGTTTCCTGGGAAGAAATGAGGCATGGCAGCAGCCACACCTGCAAATCATCTCTTTGGGAACACACAGAACCGGCCAAGGGGCCCTTCTTGGGGTATAGCTGAACGGATCAGCCTCTTCAAAGGCTTGATCCCCAAAAACCCCTGGGTAGGGGGCGGTGCATCAGATAGATGAAGGTGGTCCAGGTGGACTCCAACACACACCTTCTCTCAGCCAGCGCAGGACAGAAACAGCCTCCAAGGTCTGAACTGACAGGACAGCAGGGCAGTCAACAGATTTTCAAAGTTCCCATGCCAGGGACCTTCACACCCTGCCTTGCCCTTCACCTCTTTCAGTCAAAGCAAAAACAGTCCATCTGCCTAAAGCCAAACAGACAAGTTTCCTATCCTCCTTGCTGGTTTGTGTGAGTTCTTCAGCTACAAAGTTCCATCTCCTAAGCTGATTAAAAGCCAGAACCATCTATGAGGAAACCAGGACAAGGCCACCCTCCAACAATGCGGTATTAGAAGGCAGCACCACAGCCGACATGGTGGCCCAAGGCCCGGGGGCTTCCGGAAACTTGAAGCAGCCTGTGCACAGCACACACATGCACGCAAACACATGCTGGGGCAGTGTGAAAAAATGTTAACACAGGTTGCCTCAGGAGGAGAAGCAAATGTTTCATAGCATAAGCAGGAAGGGAGAGTTTTTAACAAAGCTAGAAGGAGCACCTTAGGGAAATAAGAAGGGGAATGGTTTCTTTTAAGTGATATTCACATCCAACAGTGAATAGTTTCCTAGTTATTTCCTAACTCAAGGGAAAAAAGGCATGACTGATACCTTCACAAAGATCACGAAGTACTTGAAAAGGATAAAAAACTTGACAATTATTGGAAGACGTCAAGATCCTTTTTTGCTCCTTAAGCAAGCAGTACTGTCTTGTTCCCCAGGCATCCTGGAAGGTGTTCTCAAGGTCAAATTATACTCTTTAAAGCAAACTAGTACACATCTGTTAGGAGCCAAAATGGGAAACAAATACTCAGTCACTGTGGCAGGAAATTCATGAAGCACACCGACTGGGCCGATGGAAGAGGCAGAGCCAGAACACAATGTGCCATGGGTTCAAATCCAGATCCCCCACTTACTGCCTACATGACCCTGCGCAAATCACATCAACCCTCAACTCACAGCTACCTTGCAGGTCATTGCAGAGAATATGAGGGATAATAGGAGCCTTAGTAAGGGTTAGCCAAAGAGTTTGTTTTTTTCCATAAGATGGCTCTAGTAGCACTTACTTGTCTATAACTTCATTCAAAACAATTTTGTTAGACTGCATTGTGACAGCTGTCATATCGGCGTGCAGTTTTTTAAAAAACTTATCAAAATTGGTGAATTTTTGTGCAGTCATTTTAATACTGAAGATGGAAAAAATGTGCAATATTTTTGGTATATTATGCTTTATTATTTCAAGAAAGGTAAAAACACCTCTGAAATGCAACATAAGATGTGTGCAGTGTATGGAAAAGGTACTGTGACTGATAGAACACGTCAGAAGTGGTTTGCAAAGTTTCATGCTGGAGATGTCTCGCTGGACAACACTTCACGGTTGGGTAGACCAGTTGAAGTTGATAATGATCAAATTGAGACATTAATTGAGAACAATCAATGTTATACCACATGAGAGATGGTTGACCTACTCGAAATATCCAAATCAATAAAGTTCCTGATGAAAATGAAAAATGTGTCTTTTATTTTATGGAAAAAACATACAAACTTTTTGGCCAACCCAATATTTTACTGAAATATTAATACAGTCAAATGATATAAAGAGCAGGGTTGCTTCTGTTCAGAGAAAACGGATAGCTGACACAATCGACTCATTCCATTAGTACCTATTCCCAAAAGTCCTCCTGGGTTACCCCACCCTCTGCACTGTTCCTCAGTTTCCACAGTGTTCCGTAGGTTTTTCTGCACATTCCCGGGTCTTCCCCATGAGAATACCAACACTTGTGCATAGATCTCACATTTTCTGAGGGCAGGTCTCATATTTCTGGGTTTTTTATACAATCTAATCCCTCCCCTGCACCCCCCCAATCATATATGTATCTCCTCCATATGTGGCATTCCTCACAATAACAACCTCAGAAGAAGATTTGAAGCAAACACCTAACTTTCACATCTTACAAGCTCTCACACTCAGTACAGCTCAAGCACGATCCCCTTGTGTGCGTGAGGAAGAAATCAAGTTGTTCAGAAGTGAAGGGTCTTGACCTACTCACACAGGTGTGTCAAGTTCTAGGGGGTACAGATGTGGCTCTTCTCTCCCCCACTGTGAAAATAGCCCTGCCATTGGCATCCACTTATCACAGGGCCCACCTTGTAAGACAGAGTGTTTGCCACTGAATTATAACCATCCTAATGACCCGCATTCCTACCACACAGCATTAGGCCTTGGGGGCCTCAACATGATGATGACTTTGAATACTTCTAGAGGCAAGGCTTACTCTAAGACACAAGCCTGCACATCTAGGATTCTGAGCTCTAGCACAAGTATCTATTTTCTGGTCATTTAACCAGAAATTTTGATGAGAAGAAATCAAATAGATAAAGTTACTCAGGTAACTCGGTCATTCATTTCTAGGTAATAAAAAGAACAATAAAGCTAATGTTCATTTAATATTTATTCAGTGTCCAGCCTGGCACCTGATGTATGTTATCTCATTTAAGCATCACAGCAACCTTGTATGGATGTTATTAGTATCCTCAGTTGACAGATGAGAAAACCAGAGTCAAGAAAATTTAGGTAACTTATCTAGAGTCATACAGCCATTAAGAAACAAAGCCAGGATTTTTTTTTAATTTTATTGTATTTTTCCATTACCATTTATCCCCCCATACCCTCTTCCACCTCTACCCAACACCACTGCCCACGATCACCACACCGTTGTCCATGTTCATGAGTTCTTTCTATTTTTCTTTTTTACTCCATCCCTTCACTCCCCAATCCCCTACCCAGAGCTGTCAGCCTGCTCTCTATTTGTGGGTCTGTCTCTATTTTGCTTCTCAGTTCAGTTTGTTGATCAGATTCCACATATGAGTGAAAACATATGGTATTTGTCTTTCTCTGACTGGCTTACTTTACTTAGCATAATGATCTCTAGGTCCATCCATGCTGAGAAAGCTAGGATGTGTACCCTATTCTTATAAGCAGAGCCACACAGCAATTAAAAAACAAATGGTTATAGACTTCCGGCCAAGATGGAGGCACAGGAAGATATGCTTTGCTTCCTCACACAACCAAAAGAAGGACAGCAACATATTTAAAAACAAAAAAACAACCAGAACTGCCAGAAAATCAAGTTGTATGGAAGTCCAACGACCAAGGAGTTAAGAAGAAACATTCATCCAGACTGGTAGGAAGGGCGGAGATGGGCAGCCAGGGCAGAGAGGACTTGAAGCAAGGTGGCAGCAAACGGCAGGCGAGGTGGCAGCTGGCAGACCTGGCAGTCCCATATTCACATGTGGATAACCCAGGAGGATCAAATCAGGAGCGAGACAGGCCGCAAAACCCAGGTTTCCAGCACAGGAAAATAAAGCCTCAAAACTTCTCTCTGTAAAAACCTGTGGGGATTGTGGTGGCAGGAGAAACTCTCAGCCTCACAGGAGAGTTCATTAGAGAGACCCACAGGGTCCAAAAACAGACACAAACCCACCCACACAGGAATCAGCACCAGAAGGGCCCACATTGCTCGTGGGTAGCAGGGGAAGTGACTGAACGTGGGGCAAGAGTTGGACAAGTAGCATTGTTTTCTCTTTGACCCGTCCCTAAATACAGCACCACAAGGCAGCAAAGTGGGTTGCCCCATCCTGGTGAATACCTAAGGCTCCGCCCCTTACTACATGGCAGCTGTGCCAAAACAAAGAAATATGACCACAATGAAAGAACAGATCAAAACTCCAGAAAAAGAAGTAACCAGAGAAGAGATAGCCAACCTATCAGATGCGGAGTTCAAAACACTGGTAATCAGGGTGCTCAAAGAAATGGTTGAGTACAAAAGAGAGGAAGAAGCGAAGGCTATGCAAAGTGAAACAACGCAAAATATACAGGGAACCAACAGTAAATGGAAGGAAACCAGGACTCAAATGAACAATTTGAAACAGAAGGATGAAATAAACATTCAATTGGAACAGAATGAAGAAACAAGAATTTTAAAAAATGAAGAGGCTTAGGAACCTCTGGGACAACTTTAAATGTCCCAACATCCGAATCATAGGGGTGCCAGAAGGAGAAGAGGAATAGTAAGACACTGAAAACTTATTTGAAAAAATAATGAAAGAGAAATTCCCCGTTCTGGCAAAGGAAATAGACCTTCAGGAAGTCCAGGAAGTTCAGAGAGTCCCAAGGCAGTTGGACCCAAGGAAGCACACGCCAAGGTACATCATCGTTACATTACCCAAGATTAAAGATAAGGAGAGAATCTTAAAAGCAGCAAGAGAAAAGGAGAGTTACCTACAAAGCAGTTCCCCTAAGACTATCAGCTGATTTCTCAAAGGAAAACTCATAGTCAAGAAGGGATTGGAAAGAAGTATTCAAAGTCATGAAAGTCAAGGACCTACATCCAAGATGACTCTATCCAGCAAAGCTATTATTTAGATTGGAAGGGCAGATAAAGTGCTTCCCAGATGAAGTAAAGTCAAAGGAGTTCATCATCACCAAGCCCTTATTATATAAAATGTTAGAGGGACTTATCTGAGAAAAAGAAGATCAAAGCTATGAACAGTAAAATGACAACAAACTCACAACTATCAACAACTGAACCTCAAAAACAAAAATAAAAACTAAACAAAGAACTAGAATAGGAACAGAATCACAGAAATGGTAATCACATGGAGGGTTATCAGTGGGGAGGCAAAGTGGGGAGAATCGGGGGAAAAGTTACAGGGAATAAGAAGTGTAAATGGTAGGTACAAAATAGACAGGGAGAGGTTAAGAATAGTATAGGAAATGGAGAAGCCAAAGAACAAATATATGTGACTCGTAAACATGAACTAAGTGGGGCCATGCTGGTGGGAGAGGGGTGCAGGACAGAGGCAGATAACGGAGAGAAAGAAAATGGGACAAATGTAATAGCATAATCAATAAAATATACTTAAAAAATGAAAAAATACAAATGGTTATAATAAGAAATTATAATAAGAATAGCCAAGGTATCGAAAAATGAAAATGCTTTGTTGTTAGAAATTCCTTTTTAATTTCTTTGAAAATTTTTGTCCTAATATTACCTTTAAACCAAGATTTATTATTCCATTTGGAAACAACAGCAAGTCATTCCCAAATAAGCAGATTTCTTTCAGGCCTTTTGGTCTTTTCCATGAATAATATACAGGCAGCGATGAACTAGGATGCTATGGAACCACATTGACAAACAAGAGTCCTGACCCCCAAAGATTGGAACAGTGGGAGGCCACAGCCAGTACTTCCCAGAAGTCACAGCAGACTCAGTCCGAAGCTGACAAAGCAACAATATTTTTGAAGACCCATTACGTCCCAAGTTTTCAATACATACTATCAGAAGATATAAAGGACCTAAGTTGTTATTTCTCTGAATACCTAAAATTTAATGTGTGCTCTTATAATAAAATGTCAAAATTGGTTTTCATAAGCCAAAGAAAAAATTTTTATCAATATATTATTGACCTCTATTAATATTTAACATTAAATACAGGCCCAATTCTCCACTTCAATAAGAAACTCTAAGAGAGCTGTTTCTATGTGTTGAATCCCTAGTACTGTGGTGGAACAAATGCTAAACACCAGGAAGAGACCAGAAAAGTCACCATGTCATGTAAGGAGGAAAGAAGAAACCAAAGTGTAGATCAAAATCCACACTCAAACTCATTTTACCAAGCAATCCTCAGGCAGGTTGTTATGACTGCCTGCTTTGTGCCAGAAACAATTCCACGGGGGACATCAGCAAGCAAAACAAGGGTGGACAGTCAAACAATAAACCTACTCAACAGGTATATGAAGCAGTTTGCTCAGAAGTAGTAAGTGCTATGCAGAAAGGTAAGAATAGAGCAGGGCAAGGGACAAGGAGTGCAGGGTCAAGGGAAGCAGTGCTGGAGAAGGCTCCCTGAGAAGGCAGTATCTGAGCCAAGGCTAGAAGGAGGCAAGGAATAGATACATGGGTGTCTGAGGAACAAGAGAGAGGTCCAGCAACAAGGAAGCAGGGTGGCTGGACAGATGAATTGAATGAGAGCAAAAGTATTAGGAGATGAGGTCAGGCAGGCCACAGAAATCCCACAGGCTTGTAGACAATGTAAGGATTTGGCTTTTACTCAAGAGAAATGAGCAACTGAAAGAGTCATGTATTCATTCAACAAGGATTTACTAGATGCTAAATGTGTGAAGCCCAGTGCCAAATGCTGACGACACAGGAAGAGGAAGAAGGTTGAAAAGAGGCAAAAATTGGACTCTTCAACTTTCAATGGCAGCTAAGTAACCAAGAGTACACTCCAAGTCTCACGTGGGAACCTGGAAATGAGCATTCTATAAGCTTAAAGGATGCCTCTCATGCCTTTACTTACACATAGATACTGAACATTTACCATGATAATGCCAAAGATACAGAAGATTCTAAATCTGCAGTGAAAAATCAAGTTAAGTTCAAAATCATTTTAGTTTTGACTATACCTCATTGGATTCTAAATATTTAAATTTATCAACGGTTCTGCGAGGTCTGTCCTGAAAAAGTCCAGCCATTGTTAATATGATGAGAACAGTCTGTGCGACATCATATAACCTGTCAGCCAAGGAGGGTGGACTGGAATGCGCATGTGTGAACAATGATGACTTCACTGCACTAGTCAGTGGGGGCAGTAGATGCCATTGAATGAGCATGTGTGCTGTGTGGCTGTCAGATTCAAAATGACTGAGCAAGTAGAGCAACAAATCTACATCGAATTTTGCATTAAGGTTGAACATTCCTCCAGAGAAACTATTTGGATGATTCAGAAGACCTCATCTGTGGGCAACTGGTGATTGGCAGCTTCATCATGACAATGTGCCCACTCATACTCATGCATCACGTCTCGTGCAGAGTATTTCGGCAAAACATCAAATCACCCAGGTGACTCAGCTCCCCCACAGCCCAGACCTGATCCCTGTGACTTCTGGCTTTTCCCAAAACTAAAATGACCTTTAAAAGGGAAGAGACTTCAGGTCATCAATGATATTCAGGAAAATACAATGTGGCAGCTGATGGCAATTGGGAGAACCACGTGAGGTCCCAAGGTGCCTACTTTGAAGGAAACTGAGGCATCATTGTACTACGTACAATGTTTCTGGTATCTTGTATCTTCTTCAATAACTGTCACTATTTTTCATATTGCATGGCTGGATACCTTCTGGACAGACCTTATACATAAACAAATCACATGTAAAACTTTTTTAAAGTTTCTAAAAACAATGTGAACTATGTGAACTATATTCTGTGTGAACTATATTCTATCTTGTCTCCTATTGCAGATCACTTTTAAGTGCTGGTTTTGACCTACTAAGATGATTTCATGGACCACCAGTGAGTTGTGATCTGCAGTTCTAAAACACTGGTCTAGGTACTTAAATAATTAAGGTACTTAATTAATTAATAACTATTAATGAATGATTAACTGCACAATATCAGTTGTCTCCCTTTTGTCCACCTATCCTTCTAGCCTGCAGAACAGAGCAAATTCTACTCTAGTAGTGAAGCCCTAGGGTGTCCTGAAGGACTATTCTTCACAACACTTCCCTGAAAGACTTAAGGACTAACCAGAAAGCAGAAAAACACTAACTGTTCTCTGATGCAGCTAAATAGAACTCACTCTATCTGCCTTATCTGTGCATAAACTTTTCAAATAAAGTCCAGGATCTCATATTCTGAAGTAACTTAATGAAAACACATTCTACTGCTAAAGGTTTTTGCCTTTGGCTTTCACTGCTTTGATAAACTTATAAGTGGTCATTAAACTTAAAAGTACTGCTTTGCACTCTAAAGCAGGACAGATTCAGACTCAGCAGGTCTGCATTGAGCCCTAAGAGTCTGCATTTCCAACAAACTCCCAAGGGGATGCCAATGTGATAGTCGTAACAATGGGCAAGACAGCCCTGGGTGTTTACAGATCAAGGCATTCCCTCTTTGACCCCCCGCAACCAACACCACTAATGATGTGTGTTCAAATACAGAGTGTTGGAAGAGAGAACCTGCTATGAAGGCAGGTGTTTAGTTGACATCCACAAGCATGTTACTCTGGGCTTCAACCGATAGCAGCCCATCAGTGATGATGATGAAAAGGACCATCTGGGAGGAGTAGAGGACAGCACCCAAGTGAGAAGTAAAATAACTCAGAAAGGAAACTGACTTGGGAAGCAGAACAAGGCCTAGTGAAGAACCGATAAACTGTAAAAGGATGAAAAGAGAACATCTATTTGGAAGTAACTCATATACTACAAACGTGGATATACTAAAAATGAGTCATGTTTGTCAAATGGGCTCATTAGGGCTCGAGCAGGCTGGAAAACATATATTACTGGTGAAATCATCATTTCAAAAAATGTCCATTACCCTATTTTATTTGAAAGGAACACATATGCTCCAAATATTCCCATTTTAATTGGTAATTTTAATTGAAAATAGATACATGTTTATACTACCACATTAGAGGTCAAGTTCAGAACACAATGTCTGATTGTAAAGACTGTTATAGTCAATTGCTTATATTATGTTATGTCATAGTTTTTATTGTGTTTTTTTAATTACCTCACTCTTCTTATTTTCAAAGAATAGTGACTTTATACCATTCTTAGAAAGTGTTTTCTACATGAGATCATCAAAAAGTAACTACTGGAGTTGAAACTCTACACATTTGGAGGCCAATATTAACCAAGTAAAGTCTGGGCATGCCATTCTCCATGCTACTGAATTAATAAGAGTAAAAATAACCCCAGAAAAAAGCAAAACCTAGACTAGTACAGCCTTCTCTTATTTGAAGTCGTGCAGTCTCTCCTCATATTTATGGGTTTCATTAAACTAAGAAGCACAGAACACTGTAAACTGATTTGCTAGTTTCCGTACTTGCTGCCAAATTTCCACTTCTGAAAAAACAATTTCAATTTTTTGAAAAATGTAAAGCTAATCTTCTAGTACTTCACATGGTCTAATTTATCCAGAATGTATAGTAAAAAGTTAGAAGAAAGGATAGGAATCCTTGGCAAACAATGCAAATGGTAATTTATTGTCTTTATTTTTTAAGTCACTACATTGTCTCAGAATCATTTCCTCCACTGAGCTCTGGAAAGTTTTTAAAATGTGCACACTGCCAAACAATGACAGACCTTGTAATAAGCCAAAGTTTAGTTATTTTAAGGAATTTACTACCTTTTATCTGAAGGAGTTCTCATGAAAATCCTTCCAAACCACTAACTTGTTAAGAATTTTTACAGGTTTACGATAGAATAGTGCATAGCTTCTAAACATTTTAGGATTTTATTGTGTGCATTACTTTAGCCTTTAAGAAAGCAGTATAATCTAAAATTAATGACATAGGTAAGAGAAAGGGAAGCAAAAAGCATGAAGTGATTTTGGTGTAGCAAAGCTACATCACATGAGAAAATCAAGCTATGAGCACAGTATGCTTCAGCTGCTAAGTACTAGACAGAAGAGTAATTTTAAAAGCATAACACTTTGCAATCACTGATTATTAATTAAAATATTACTCTTCTTGGTATCCTGAACAGTAAACACAGATATGCATATAGAGACCACTAAGCACCATGTTTTCAGATCGTTAGATGAACTTATGTCTCTTTTAGCCAGAATCCAAGCAGCTGGGTAATTCAAATAACTGGAATTTTTGTGAAAAGGAAAAGAATTACAACCATAAGACCTTAGCACACAACGTGGCTGGCCAACTTCCCAATTACAGTGACTGCCTGGAGCAAGAAGGAGAGGGGAGATGAAAGAAAGGTCAAGCCAAAAGAAGAAAGCAAGAATAAGGGTACCAAGAGGGAGAGGAGGGTGAGAGAAGAAATTAAGGCACAGGAAGAAGAGTGGACTGAGAAGAAAGACCAACAGTCAGCACTGTCTGCAATCCACCAACAGAGATAAAAAATATTCTGCTGTCTGATAATGAAAACAAAGGAAATTGGTACAACACTGTGGACTCAGCCTCAAGAGAAAACTTTCTCCATGCACATATTGAAAAGTACAAGAATACAAAAAGCTTTAAGAAAGAATGCACTGGTCTGCAGATTACTTAAATTAAAGCTCAGAAAAAAGCAATGACACAATCTGTGTCAGTCCTCATCATAAGGCAAGCTGCTACCATGGGCCCCAGGAAAGCCACTGGACAGTGCTCGTTGGTGGGTCTCCACTATACCATTCAAGTGAGGTTCCAACACCTGGGGTGGGCTTCAACATCCCAGGAAGCAAAGGACAAGAATGAACAAGTGAAGATGTCAAGCTGCATACTACATCAGAAGTGAAGTTTGTTCATCTCAAGCTATACGGCAGTAGAAGCTAAAATTGAGCAAAAACAGTTTGTCTCAAGCAGGTGCACACTGCGCAGGTTGTTTTTAGGACGTGGATTATCATGTATAGGTTATCCTCCTGGAAAACTTCACAATCCTGATAAAATTGTCCTCATTCTTCTCAAATTCTACAACATATGATAGATGGAGCTGGTGCTGCTGGTTTCAAAATAAGACAGTCCAGTTTTATGGTAACGGTTAATTCTGCAGGCCTTTTCACACACACAAAACACACCCACACAACTCTAGTGACTGGAAGTAAAGTTTTCAAAAGTACCAAACATTCCTCTGAATGTTTAAAAGTGTACAACTCTACATAATCTTGTGCAGAAAATGTTTCTAATACATTTAACCATTTGGCCCTTTCAAGTCAAAGTACATTTTGCAAATATAGATATAACTGAAGACTTCTCTGCAATTTTAGAAATCATCTTTATATACAGAATTGCAGTCTGATAATATTTTTACCAACCTCTCCCTTGCCACCGATACCTTGTTGATAATAGCTAAGACATAAGCAGAACTCAGGAAATGGTGTTACAACAGGAAACGATTCCATGTGAAAATGAATCTGTCATTCGGCTAACATAGGTTTTCATTCTCACTGGAAGATAAAAATCACAACTTTTAGTATTGCTCTTACTCAGGATTCCATTCACTTCAGCTCTACACCAACTCAGTGACTTTCCATGCTTTGAGGTTGTGATCAAACTGTAGTTAACACCCTGAAGGCAACTCCAAGGTGTGGAGTGGGAACAGGGCTCCACAGGTGTGACCAGGAGTCCAGCCAGGACTTCAGGGCTGGGCTCCCTATAAAGCGGCTCCCTTACCTCTATGTAAAAGCTATCGCCAGCTACCTCCCCAACATAAATGCCACTTCCGCAGCTTTTCTTTACTCTAAGAGGATCATTTTGCCAATTAAAGAATAATTCGTTCTCAGCTATGCCCAACAGAATTCAAGAACTGGAGAAGGAAACCATCAGAGACCCTCAGAATTCTTCCCACCTCTGGACACAGAACTATCATGCAAGAAAGAAAGGAAAAAGAAAAGCCCTGAGTCTGGTGCCTTCTCCAGTTTGTGGCATGCACTTATCTCCAAGACTATTCCTGCAGACAACAGTATTGAGTCTGAGGCACCAGGCTTTACGCAGGAACAATAAAGCACCTGCCCTTCTCTCAAGGAGTCAGAGGTATACTCATGAAAATAGAGTTGGGTAGCAGTATGATTTAACTATGTGTAGCAAAATGGCCTTTTCTGTTTCTGGGTCCAATAAGAGGGGTGAAATATGGCTAAATGCTTCTCTCAGTTTGATCTACAGAACAACTACAGTAAAAGTGCCCGGCATTCTTTTTTTTTATTATATTCTATTGATTATGCTATTATATAGTCATCCCAATTTCCCCCCTTTGTCCCACTCCACCCAGCACCACCCTGCTATTCCCTCAGGCAATCCCCACACCATTGTTCATGTCCATGGGTCATGCATGTAAGTTCTTGGCTTCCCCATTTCCTATACTGTATTTTACCTCACCATGACTATTCTGTAACTACCAATTTGTGCTTCTTAATCCCTTCACCTTTACACATATTCCCCCAGACCTTCTCCCATTTGGCAGCCAAAAACCATTCATATGTATGATTCTGTTGCTGTTTGGCTTGTTTGCTTAGTTTGTTTTTTAGCTTCAATTGCTGATAGATATGTATTTGTTGCCATTTTTATTATTCATAATTTTGATCTTTTTTTAAAATAAGTCCCTTTAATATTTCATATAATAATGGTGTGGCGATGATGAACTCCTTTAGTTTTTTCTTGTCTGGGAAGCTCTTTATCTTCCCTTTGATTCTAAATGATAACTTTGCCGGGTAGAGCAATCTTGGCTGTAGGTCCTTGCTTTTCATGACTTTGAATACTCCTTACTCCCTTCTAGCCTGAAAATTTCTTTTAAGAAATCAGCTGACAGTCTTATGGGAATTCCCTTGTAGGCAACTACATGTTTTTCTCTTGATTCTTTTAAGATTCTCTCTTTAAGCTTTGGCATTTTGATTAGGATGTGTCTTAGAGTGGGCCTCTTTGCATCCATCTTGTTTGGGACTCTCTGTGCTTCCTAGGTTTGTAGGTCTATTTCCTCCACCAAGTTAGGGATGTTTTCTTTCATTATTTTTTCAAATAGATTTCCAATTTCTTGCTCTTTCTCTTCTCCTTCTGGCACCCATATGATGTGAATAGTGGTACAGTTGAAGTCCCAGAAGCTCCTTATACTATCCTCATTTTTTTGTTTTTTGTTTTTTAATTATTCTTTTTTCTTCTTGCTGTTCTGGTTGGTTGTTTTTGCTTCCTTATGTCCCAAATCATTGATTTGACTCTTGGCTTCATCCACTATACTGCTTTAAATTGTTCTTTATTGGAATTAGTGTATCCTTCATTTCTGACTGGATCTTTTGTATGCTGTTAAAGTTCTCACTAAGTTCCTTGATCATCCTTATAACAAGTGTTTCGAACTCTGTATCTGAAAGACTGCTTATCTCCATTTGGTTTAGTTTTTTTTCTGGAACTTTGATCTGTTTCATTTAGGCCATTTTCTTTGTCTCCTCACTTTGGCAGCCTCTATGTATTAGGTAGAGCAGCTTTGACTCCGTGTCTTGGTAGTATGGCCTAATGTAGTAGGTGTCCTGGGGTTCCAGTGGCACAGCCTGCCCTGTCACCCAAGCTGGCACTCAAGGTGCACCCTCTGTGTGAGCTGAGTACATCTTCCTCTTGTAGTTGAGGCTGGATTGCTGTTGGCAGATTAATGGGAGGGATTTACTCAGGCCAGTCACCAGTAAGGATTGGCTGTGACCACTGACCACCAATCTCCACTTTCCATGGAGGATCAGCTGTGCAGAGAGCACACTCCACAGACCAGGGCTTACTTCAGCAGGGCTCTGGTACACACTTGTGCCCTGTCTGGGCCACTTGGCATAAGCTATAAAGTGATCTGCAGCTGGCTTCTTCTTGTGCTGGGCTTGGAGGTGCCCTAGTGAGGCCAGGCTGTGAACCAAGGCTAGTTGCTGCTAGTGCTGGGTCTGGGGTTGCTGATCAAGGTGCAGTGGCTCACTGAGGTCAGCTGCTGCTTGTTTGACAGGATTTAGGAAGGTCAGAAGCATGAGCCAAGACAAGTCATTCGTATGGGAAAGCCACCGTTACCAGCTTGAGTGGGCCCATAGTTGGGTGGGACAGAGTCTCAGGGAATCACCAGGGTGGGACAAATTGTGAGCCAGGTTGATGAAGTCTCAGATATGGTACCTGCCACACTCTGTGGCTCTGTGGGGGGAGGCCTTAGAAGAGGTGCAATGGCCTTTGCCAACAGCTCTGTCTTCGGGAAAACTGTCTGCCGGTGCTCGGCTTGAGGCCAGACACTTTAGTTCCTCCCTATATGCCACTGGTGCCTTTTAAGCTGCTGCCCCAGTGCTGGAGTTAGGTGGGGATGAGTCTGAATAAGTCCATGTGAGGGCTCTTTAAGAGAAGCCACTTAGGGCTATTAGCAGTTTCTTCTGCTGACTCAGTCTCCACTAGTTTTTACAGACAGAAGCCACAGGGATTTATCCTCCTGGCACTGGAACCCTGGGCTGGGGGGCTTGGTGTGGGGTTGGGACCCCTCACTCCTGAGATATCTATCCTGATTTTTATCCACCACACGTGGATGTGGGACCAGCCGGTTCCCTATCTCCATGTCTCTGCCCCTCCTACCAGTCTGGATGGATGTGGTTTCTTCTTTAATTCTGTGGTTACAGGACCTCCATTCAACTCAGTACCTGCCAGTTCTGAGTGATAGTTGTTCTACAGTTTAAATTTTGATGTGGCTGTGTGAGGAGGCAAGCCATGTTTATGTAGGCTGCCATCTTGGAGATCCTCTCTCCGCCCAGCATTCTTAAAACTCACATGCCTGGGCACCATCTCAGCTCCCCTAAGTGAAATCTCTTTGGGAGGAGTCTAGGAATCTGCATTTTTAACAAGCTTCTTAAATAATTCCTAAATATGCCAACATTCATAAACATTTGAGTTTAGAGATCTAAACTCAACTGATCTATATGACGGAGAAAGGAGGCTTCATGTTTAGAGGCTGCAGGAGATGAGGTGGAGGAAATGGAGACCAAGAAACAGAATGAAAAGGCTCTGCAGAGATTGGGGCTCACAGCAGCCAAGCAAGGGGACTAGCAGGAGTGGGTGGCACCTCTACCTCTGTGACTTCAGCAGACTCCAACTGGACACCAAGCAAGTGCTTGATTCATAAGTAGATCAGCAATAACAAGGAAGTGGGTGCAGTGGGTTCCTGACAAGTCCTGGGGTGAGCACTCCATCCTCATCCCCAAATGACTGATAGGAGCTATCTTATCTTTCTTGGTGAGTCAGGGCTCAAATGAGATTTAATGGCTCTAGAAAAATAAAGACGTAGCATGCCTTGCTCCTGAGTGTTATGGAACAGTTCGTTACTATTACACATTTCAACAAGTTAAGTTGAACCCAGAAACACCTCTCTGAGTGATATCCATGCCACACTAAGGGAGGAGGGTAGTATTCCAGGCACAGGAGCTGGGAGGGGCATGGTCTGTTAGGTGTCACTAGAAAAATGGGGTGAAATGAGGAGCAGTGGGAAAGGGGACTGGAGACATAATCCTTGGCCACTGTGACCCTGTGACCACACAGGCAATTCTGGCATTTGCCTTTTAAAGCAAGGAAGTGGCAGGTCAGCTATGTGGGCTAGGTAACTGGAGTGATAGTTCTCAGAGTGGGCCCCACACCAGGAGCCTCACGTCCTCTGGGAACATGTAAGAAATGCAAAGTCTCAGGCTCCACTCCACACCTGCCAATTCAGAGGGGCCTCCAGCTGATTCTGATACACACTGAAGTCTGAGACCCTCTGCCCAAAAGCACAGGGAAGGATATGAGGATGGGAGAGAGAAATCAAGAGATTGAAGGCAGAGCAATCTGTCCAGAGGCTGTTGCAAAAGTTCAAGCAAGAAACGCTGAGACTCTAAGGCAGTAACTACACATGAGCATGGAAATTCATGCAAGAAAAAAAAAAGGAAAATCACAAGACATGGTTATATAGAAATTGAACATGCAGAGAAGATGGGGAGGAGCCAGAACAATTCCAGGCTCCTGGCTTGAGTAACGAGCTTTAAATCAGGTAAAAGAGAACGAGCTTTTATATCATTTTACAGGTAAATTTACCAACATCTGCCTCAGCCTTGAAACACTTAAGTCTGTTAATAAGCCACATCGGAATTTTCCACACTCAGGAAGATTGTGTCTTAAATGCTTTTCTAAAATGGCACAATTGTGAAATACACCCATGTGCTTTCTTCAGATGCATTCTTCAACTACACTTTTCAGTAATGCATCTTGGAAAGCTTTATAAACTGAAATGAGTCCAGATCAAAGTCTTGGGAAAAAAGGAAAGGCTATAGAGAAATTATTTCACACGATTCAAAGAACAGCCATTTGCAAAGAAAAGTATTATACAATGCTCAGTGCCCATCACAATTTTGAATAGAAACAAGGTACAGTGTCTAACATAAAACACATGTTAAAGCTTTCTCTGCCCCAAAATGTTATTTACCTATGTTATTGGGCTTGAAATATTTATGAAAAAAGTCCATTCTTAATTAGCTATACTCATAAAGGGCGTTGTATAACTGAATGACAGCAAAATCATTCATTTGTGGCTTTATAAAATGTTTTTATATTTTTTGTGAAATATGGGTGTGTTTAATGATCTAGATATTCCCTTTTCAAAAGGAGCAAGTTGCATTCTGGGGACGTGACCCTGGAGCACTGAAGTCACATCCTCAGGCCTGTCCAGGCCCGTCCAGGCTTGTCCAGGCCTATCCTTCCCTTAGCAGCTTAACGGAGAACAGCCATCCTCTTAGGCTATACAGGACCACTAACAGCCACTTTCCTCCCCAACGAGTGCCCCATTCTTTGAAAATGCATCCAACTGACCAACAGCAGTGCAGGGCCTACTAGGGAAGGAGTGGAGTCTGATCTATCACAGGAGGGACGGGGGATTGTGCACCCCTCCTTGACTCCATCACAGCACACCAAGACCCCCTCCCACACTATTGTCCTCTCAACGACTGCCTTACAGGCTTAGTCTAAGGTTATATTACAGTTCCAAATTCTAAATTCTAAAGTCGTAATGACTATATTTTATTAAATGAAGTAAGATTACTAATATGGAAGAGGCCGAAGTTCAGCTGTAACTCAGTAATGACCTTCAGATAGAGAGGTAGTGTAGTAAAACAGACCTGGGTCCCCACTTACAATCATTAACACTTAGGATAAGCCAGCCATTTATTAAGCACTCTATATTATTCTAACAATCCTAGTAGGTAAGTGGATCAAAACACTGTGGTACATTTACACAATGGAATACTACACAGCAGAAAGAAAGAAGAAACTCCTATCATTTACAACGGCATGGATGGAACTGGGGAATATTTTGCTAAGTGAAGTAAGCCAGTGGGTGAAAAACAAATACCATATGATCTCACCTATAAGAGAAATCTAATGAACAAAATTAACGAACAAAATAGAACTACAAGTATGGAAACATGGAACAGACTGACAGTGACCAGAGGGGACGGGGAGGTGGATAATGGTGGAAAGAAGGAGAAGGGTCTAGTTAAAGAGCATGTATGAATGGCTCATGGACATGTGCAACAATGTGGGTATTGACTGTGGGAGTGGGGGGTGGGATGGGCAGAGGAGGGCAAAGGGGGGAAAATTGGGACAACTGTAATAGATTAACAGTTAACTGGAGAGCATTATGTTAAGTGAAATAAGCCAGGCAGTGAAAGACAAATACCATATTATCTCACCTTTAAATGGAACATAATCAACAAAACAAACAACCAAAATACAACCAGAGACACTGAAATAAAGAACAAACTCGCAGCAACCAGAGGGGAGGAGGGATGGGGATAATGGGAAAAAAGGGGAAGGGTCGTCAAGGAACATGTATAAAGGACTCATGGACAAAGCCAAAGGGGGATAGGATTGAGGGTGGGAGGTGGCGGGGGGCAGGGGAGAGTTGTGATGAGAAAATGGAGACAACTGTACTTGAACAACAATAAAAATTAATTAATTAATTAAGATTTAAAACCTTAAAAAAAAGAACTCTATGAGGTGGGTAATAGTACTGCCAACATCTTCCTCTTCTAAATGCGGAAAATGAGGCACAAGGAGGTCAAGTGAATCATCTAAGATCACTGAGCTGGGAACGCACAGAGTTGGGTTTTGAACCAGTGAGTTGATAGGAAGTGCCTCTTTCCTGGCCACTTCGTGCCTTCATGAGCCTGGATCTCTTTACCTAGTGCCCTTGCTGGTCTCTTCATGCTGCTGTGAAATATGCTAGAAGGCAGATGGGAAGGCTGGCACATGGCCCTCGGGAGTGCACACCATGGGTGATGCTCACAGTTCAGTCGCTGTGTATGAAACTCCATGTGGGTCCTCCCATCCCCACAGCATCATCCATTTCCTTACAACCTCTATGTTCTCTCTGGCCCATTGCAGGTGTGGTCCTGCAGCCATGGTCCTCCCTCTACCCCACCTTCCTAATGTACACATAGCACAGGTTTTGCACACAGGCCTGGAATGACACTGTGGCCAGAGAAGCCACAGTTTTTGAGCAGCCTTCCATATAAATGAGGTCTGTACAAACCCTGGAGCTCATCCTTGAAATTCAAAATTAGTATAGAAATGCTAAGTTTCCACCCACGAGGTTAATTTATAGGTAGGCTTCCCACTAGCTCTGTGGACCTAATCAGTGTCGCCTTGAGGAGCTGCCAACATCCCCGAAAACCTTTGAAGGTTGAAGTGTAAAACCAACAGCAAAGATCTTTAGCCCACAAATTGAACTAAACTGGGATTTTCACAAACATCTGCTGAAGTCTGCATTGTCCCAGGCTGAGCGTTTTCTCTAAATCATCTTTCTACAAGTGAAGAGACTCGGAGCACTCTAATAACAATTCCACAGGAGCCAGGAAGTCAAGTTCTTTACTGAGAAACCACATTCTTTTTTGGTAAGTAATACAAAGAAAATCTATCATCTAGGAAACAGAACAGCAAGAACCCACTGGTTTGTTTTTCCACCACTAAATGGAATGTTGGGGCAGAGTTCTGTTGTTCACAAGAGCCAGGACTAAGTACCCCAGTTTCTCAGTTTCACCAATGCTCCTGTCACCTCTTCAAGTCTGCCACCCTAGGACAATACATCGTAGCTGAGCTCTGGAAAGCACTCCTACCACCACTCGTGAGAACACCTCATGGCAAATAGGACCACAGAGGAACTTTCAATGTGCCAGAGAAGAAATGGTGAAAGCAAGCTAGGCCAGGTAACCTGGAAAAGAGAAGGATCAGATGGGGTACCAGGGGTGTCTTATATCTGCAGGACCAGCATGAAAGAAAAGGAAACCCTGCTCTGAACCATAGGCCAGAGGAGTCCATGGGGAGGTACATATTAACCCAGTCTAGGGGGGTTTCCAGCTGCTGCGCTGTCCTCCAAATGGGCTGCATTCAGTAGTGATGAGCTTCCCATCCTCAGAAAGGTTCAAACTAAGAGTGGATGGCTCTTTTTAGTCAAGTAATGGAATACAGGAAATCCCAGGCCAGATGAGTGCAGGTGGCCATTCATGTCTATAAGAAAGAAGATCAAAAAAGACATGGTAAGTTCTAGAAAGATACCTACAAGGAGGGAAGGAAACTAAGAGAAACAACAGCAACAACAAATAACACAATATGGAGAAGGAAATAACTGGCTGAGTAACATAAATGATCTATTTTAGAACTTCACCATTTCCCAAGAATTGTCATATGCACACGTTTACTCCAAACATGATCAAATTTGGTCAAGTTCAAATAAAACCAATACTACTCAGTTATTTGTCAAAAACAGATTAGACCAAGATTTGTAAAGCTCTTTAATATACTTAAATTGGTTATGACAGTACATAAAAGGCAACTTTATCCAAGGAATTTACTAAGGCATAGAAAGTCTTCAGAGCTCTCAACAGGGTGGCTGAAAAACTAGAGAAGATGCTGTGTTCACAGAAATCAAGATAGCAGTCAGCTCAGGGAGAGCATGTTTGGTGTTATGATCAGAAAGAAGCTCAAGGCAGCAAAGAGTGCATTTCATTGCTTTTTAATTTTTAACTGTTATTCTAGTAGAGTTGTACCATTTTTCCCACTTTGCCCTCCTCTGCCCAGCCCACATCGCACTGCCACACTCAATCCCCACACCATTGTCAATGTCCATGGGTCATTCATACATGTTCTTTGGCCTCTTCCCCTTTTTTCCACCATTATGCCCTTCCCTCCACCCCTCTGGCCACTGTCAGGCTCTTCACGTTTCCATGGCTCTGGTTCCATTTTTCTCATTAGTTTATTTTGTTCACTAAATTCCTCTTATAAATGAGTTTATAGGGTGTTTGTCTTTCACCAGCTGGCTTATGTCACTTAGCATAATATTCTCCAGTTCCATCCATGCTGTTGTAAAAGATAGGAGTTCCTTCTTTCTTTCTGCTGTGTAGTAATCCTTTGTGTAAATGTACCAAGTTTTTTGATCCACTCATCTACTGATGGGCACTTAGGTTGTTTCCAGCACTTGGCTATTGTAAATAGAGCTGCTATGCACATAGGGGTGCATAAATTGTTTTGAATTGGTGTTTTGGCATTCTTAGGGTATATTCCCAGCAGTAGAACCACTGGATCGAAAGCCAGTTCCACTTTTAATTGCTTGAGGAAATTCCATATTGTTTTCCACAATGGTTACACCAGTCTGCATTCCTACCAATGGTGCACTAGGGCTCCCTTTTCTCCAACATCCTAGCCAGCACTTTCTGTTTGTTGATTTACTAATGATGGCCATTCTCACAGATGTGAGATGTTTATTGTGGTTGTAATTTGCATCTCTCTGGTGGCTAGTGATGTTGAGATTCTTATCATATGTCTGTGGGTCCTCTGTATGTCCTCCTTGGAGAAGTGCCTCTTCAGGTCCTTGGCCCATTTTTTAACTGAATTGTTTGTCTTCCTGATATTGAGTCCTATGAGGTCTTCACAGATGTTGGAAATTAAACCCTATTCTGATATATCATTGGTAAATATGTTCTCCCATACAATCAGTTCCCTTTTCATTTTGATGGTCATTTCTTTAGCCATTCAGAAGCTTTTTAATTTGATATATTCCCATTTGTTTGTTTTTTCCTTTATTTCCCTTGCTATGGGAGATATATCAGCAAAAATACTGCTATGTGCTATATCTGAAATTTTATTGCCTGTGTTTTCCTCTAGGACCTTTATGGTATCATAACTTATATTCAAGTCTTATCCATTTTGAGTTTAATCTGGTATGGTGGTGTAAGATGGTGGTATGGTTTCACTTTTTTTTTGCACGTACCAGTCCAGTTCTCCCAACATCATTTATTGAAATGGCTATTTTTGCTCGAATGTATGTTCATGGTCCCTTTGTCAAAATTCATTGACCATATAGACATGGGGTTTTTTCTGGCCTCTCTACTCTGTTCCATCAATCTGTGTGTCTGTTTTCATGCCAGTACCAGACTGTTTTGATTACAGCAGTCTTGTAATATAGTTTGATATCAGGTATTGTGATCCCTCTTTTGTTCGTTCTCAAAATTGCTGGGGCTATTCAGGTTCTTTTGTGGTTCCCTATAAATTTTTGGAATATATGTTCTACATCTGAAATATGCCATTGGTTTTTTTAAAGGAATTGCATTGAATCTATAGATTACTTTGGGTATGAACATTTTAATGATGTTAATTCTTCCAATCCATGAACACGGTATACACTCCCATTTACCTGTATCTTCCTCAATTTCTTTCTATAGTGTTCTACAATTTTCCAAGTATGGGTCTTTTACTTTCTTGGTTAAATTTATTCCTAGGTACTTTCTTTTTCTTGTTGCTATAGTAAGTGGGACTTTTTTTTTCTGATTTCTGATTCTGATATTTCATTGCTGGTTTACAAAAATGCAATCAA
Organism: Mormoops blainvillei; assembly: GCA_004026545.1. Lineage (NCBI taxonomy): Eukaryota > Metazoa > Chordata > Mammalia > Chiroptera > Mormoopidae > Mormoops > Mormoops blainvillei. The sequence goes on from PVJD01003075.1 coordinate 124,414, forward strand.
TTTCTGAATATTGACTTTGTAACCTACTGCTTTGTCAAATTCACTTACTAGGTCAAGTAGGTTTTTGGTGGAGCCTATACAATTTTCTATGCACACTATCATGACATTGTGAATAATGACAGTTTTACTTCCTCCTCTCCAATTTGGATGACTTTTATTTCTCTTTCTTGTCTGATCTCTTTGGCTTCAGTTTCCAAGACTATGTTGAAAAAGAGCGGTGAAAGCAGACAACCTTGTCTTCTTCCTGATCTTAGGGAGAAAACTTTTAGTTTTTCCCATTGAGTATGATGTTGGATGTAGGTCTCTCATATGTGGTCTTTATTATGTTGAGATATGCTCCCTCTATTCCCACTTTGCTGAGTGTTTTTATCATAAATGGGTGCTGGATTTTATCAAATGCTTTTTCAGCATCTATTGATATGATCATGTGATTTTTGTCCTTTATTTCTTTGTGTGGCATATTATGTCTATTGATTTGCAAATATTGTACCATCCTTGAAGCATCCCTGGGATGAATCCCACTTGATCATAGTGTATGGTCTTTTTAATGTATTGCTAGATCTGGATTTCCAATATTTTGTTGAGGATTTTAGCATCTGTATTCATTAGAGAGAGTGATCTGTAGTTTTCTTTCCTTGTGAGTTTATCTGGTTTTGGGATTAGGACAATACTGGCCTCATAAAAAGAGTCTGGGAATCATCCCTCTTAAATTTTTTCGAACAGTCTGAGAAGGAAAGGAGTTAGTTCTTCTTTGACTGTTTGGTCAAATTTGCCTGTGAAGCCTCTGGTCCAGGGCTTTTATGTGCTCGTTGATTTTTGGTTACTGCTTAATTTCACTAGCTTTTATCATTCCATTCAGGTTTTATGCTTCTCTGTGATTCAGTTTTGTATGTTTCTAGAAATATCAACTTCATCCAGGTTGTCAAAATTCTTAGCATATAGTTGTTCATAGTAATTTCTTATAATCCTTTGTATTTCTCTGTTATCAGTTGTAACTTCTCTTTCATTTCTGAGTTTATTTGTGTGGGTACTATCTCTTTTTTTCTTGATGAGTGTGGTTAAAGGTTTGTCAATTCTGTTTATCTTTTCAAAGAAGCAGTTCCTGGATTCAATGATCTTTTGAATTTTTTTTAATCCATGTCATTTAATTCTGCTGTGACCTTGATTATTTCCTTCCTTCTACTACCTCTGGGCTTTGTTTGTTGTTCCTGGAGTTCTTGTGAATGTAGGGTTGTTTACTTGAGATTTTTCTATCTTGTTTAGGTAGGCCTGTATTGCTATGAACCACCCTCTCAAAACTACCTTCAATGTCCCATAGGTTTTGGGCTTTTGTGTGTTCATTTTCATTAGTTTCCACATAATTTCAATTTCTTCCTTGATCTCATTGTTAACCCATTCATTATTTAATAGCATGTTATTCATTCTTCATGTATTGAATGTTCTTGAGTTTTTTCCTTGACATTAGGTTCCAGTTTCAAGCCATTATGATCCGAGAAGATGCTTGTTATGATTTCAATATTCTTGAATTTGCTGAGGCTTGTTTTGTGTCCTACCATGTGGTCTATCATTGAAAATGATTCATGTGCATTTGCAAAGAAGGTATACTTTGCTTCTTTGGTATGAAATGTTATGTAAATACCAACTAAGTCCATTAGATCTACTGTGTCATTCAATGCCACAATATCCTTGTTGATTCTTTGTTTGGAAGACCTATCCATTGTTGATCACGGGATGTTAAAATCCCCTATGATGACTGTATTGCTGTTCATCTCTTTCTTGAAGTCCTCCAAGATATTCGTTATATATTTAGGTGCACCTACGTTGGGTGCATATAACTTTACAATGTTGGACTACTCCTCCTGTTGGACTACTCCCTCCTCCTGTTGGACTACTCCCTTAAATATTTTGTAGTGACCTTCTTTGTTTCTTGTTAAGACCTTTGATTTGAAGTCTGTTTTGATTGATATAAGTATTGCTATCCCAACTTTTTTTTTTCATGTCCGTCTGCTTGGAATATTTTTTTCCATCCCTTCACTTTCAGCCTCTGTGGATCTTTTGTTCTGAGGTGGGTCTCTTGTAGACAATATATATATACGAGTCATGTTTTCTTAACCATGCAGCTACCCTTTGTCTTTTGATTGGAGCATTTAATCTATTTACATTTAAGGTTATTATTGATAGGTATTTATTCATTGCCATTTTTTCCATTTGCACCTGTTTCCTCTCTCCCTTTTTCTCTTCATCTTCTTAAAGCAGTCACTTTAGGACCTCTTGTAATGCTGACTTGATGGAGATGTACTCTTTTAGCCTTTTCTTGTCTGGGACGCTCCTTATTTGATCTTCCATTTTAAATGAGGGCTTTGCTGAGTAGAGTACTCTTGGTTGCAAGCCTTTGCTATTCATTACTTGGAATATTTCATGCCATTCCCTTCTGGCTTGTAGTGTTCCTGTTGAGAAATCAGCTGATAGCCTTATCAGAGCTCATGTGTATGTGATTAGCTCTTTCTCCCTTGCTGCTTTTAAGATTCTCTGTCTTTAAATTTTGCCATTTCAATTATTATGTGTCTTGGAATTGTTCTCTTTGGATCATTTTGACTGAGACCCTTTGTGCTTCCCGGGCTTGTGTGACTTTTTCCCTCGCCAAGTTAGGGAAGTTTTCTGTCACTAGTTTTTCAAACAGGTTTTCTATCCTTGTTTGCTGCTTTTCTGTTCCTTCTGATAACCCTATGAAGCAACTATTATTATGTTTCATGTGGTCCTGCATATCCTATAAACACTCTTTGTTCTTTTGGAGTTTTTTTTCAATTCGTTGCTCTAATTGGGCGCTGTTTCATTTTTAACTTGTCCTCCAGTTCACTGATTATTCTATCATCAGTATTCTGCTTCATCTATCCTGTTTTAATTCCTTCTAGTGTATTCTTCATTTCAGATATTGTATTCTTCATTTCCTCCTGGTTCTTATTCATAGTTTTTTTGTTTGTTTTCTTTTGTTTTTCTTTCTTTCTTTCTTTCTTTCTTTCTTTCCTTCTTTTTTCTTTTTTTTTCTTTTTTGGCCAGGGGAGAGCACGAACATAGTGCTCCATTACCACAAATTATACAGTTAGGTTTCCCACATTTGGGCAGGTCGCAAGAGTCAGCACAGCCAGAATACAATGGATAAGCCTTGCCCTGGAAAAACCACCTTTGCGATCATGGTATCTCCCCTGCCAGGTAACTATTCGTAGTTTCTATGTCCTTTTTCATGCTGATGTAGTTCCCACTAAATTCCTTGGAGCTCCCACGGAGTTTCTTTTAGTTCTCACTGAGTTTCTTGAGCATCTTTATAACCATTATTTTGAATTCTATGTCTGATAGATTGCTTGCCTCAATGTTATTTAGCACTGTTCCTGGAGTTTCTCCTTTCCTTTCCTTTTGTTTGGGCATTGATTCTTTGTCTACCCCTTTTAGGTGACTTTTCTTATTTGTTTCTGCATATTAGGTTGATCTGTTTTGACTCCCTGTCTTCATGGGATGGACTTATCTGGTAGGAAACCTGTGTGATTAAGTGGTGCGGTCTCCTTGATCTCCTGAGCTGGAGATCAAGGAGACTTTTGATGCCCTTTAGGCCATTTATGTAGGCTCTCATGTAATTGGATTTTGGTTGTTTTGGGTCACTCTTTGGTGGATTCTTCCGTCTGGCTGAGTAAGAGTCACGCTGCCTGCCACGTCTTACATGCTGTTGTAGTGGTGCTGCCATAATAAAACAACCCAGGAAACAAAACCCACACCTGGAAAAACATCCCCCAACCACAACCACACTATCAACAGCAAATTAGCCAATATTAATAAAGGTGAAAAGATATGACTATTATGAGAAAGAAAAAATGAATATGAAATGACCAATGAAAAAATTTGAAAGAGCTGAGGGAGGGAATAATAAGCATAGGGGTCGAAACAAGGAAAAGAAAGAAAAGAAAAATTACAATGTAAATTAAAAAAGGACGGAAGAAGGCAAAATGGAGTAAGAAAAGGGAAAAGTATACCATGAGGTTTAAAAAAAACTTCCAAAAGTGAACCAATGTTAACAAAATCGAAAAAAAAACAACCACCACCCCAAATCAATGACAGATGAGCAAAGGTTAATAAATGTGGAAAGAGAATAACAAGGAAAATAAGAAAGAAAAAGAGATTATGGGATGTCTAAAGAATAGAAAGATGATTTTGACAGGACAGAGGGAGAAGAAATAATAAGAGTAAGGAATAAAAACCAGGATAAGAGAGGGAAAAAATAAAATTTAAAATGAAAAAAAGAAAGGGCAGGAGAAAGTCAAAATGGTGTAGGAGAGGGAAACAGTAAAATTTAAGATTTGAAATACAAAAATAGTGAACACATAGGCATAAAATTGAAGAAATGCAACAACAACCACCACATCAATGACAAATGAGCAAAGATCAATAAAGGTGAAGAGACAATAAGGATATTACAACAAAGGGTAAAAGAGCATGAGATGACTAATGTCAAGAAAAATGGTTGTGAAAGGCTGGAGGGAAGAGAAATAGTAAGACTCCAAAATAGAAACAAGGCATGGAAAGGGAAAAACTAAAATTTAACACAAAAATAAGAGGAGAGAGGAAGAAGGCAAACTGGAGTAAGAGAAGGGAAGAATAAAATATAAGATTTGAAATAAACCTAAAATTTAAATAAAATAGTGAAATAAGAACAAACTCAAAGAAAAAAAATATTTAAAAGCTATGCTGGATAATAATGCAAATAATGAAGAATACCAAGGTATAATTTGTCTCAGTAGAGTCTTGTGTTTGCCACTGTCTACTCTTTTCTGGATCAGCCCTGGTGATGTGAGATGCTGTCCTGGTCTAGCCCCAGGCAGCCTGTTTGAGGCTATAAGTGATCCACAGTCTGTGGCTGTCTTCTTCAGGCCTGGCTAGTCTTCCCTGTTCTGCCCTGCCAGCTTTCCATCAGCACAGGGCCCAGGAGTGGTTCATCTAAAGTCCCAGAGCACTGTAAATACCACCTCCACCTGCCTCCAGAGGGAGCCTCTGGTGCGACTGGGAGGGTGGATTCCCTGGTTCACCCCTGGGAAGCACTGTTCAGTCTTCAGGGAAGATGACTGGAGTGTTTCCCCAAAGCTCCCCGCCCCCCACCACATGTCTTGACCTGTCCCAGATTATTTCCAATAATGTATAGTTTCTGATGAATTAGCTATTTCCTATGAGTAGCCAATCTGTGTAAAAGGGTTAGCTCTTTCCTGCTTGGCACTGACAGCAACTCTGTGTAAGAGGTGAGGCTAGGTGGGGCCCTGAACACTTCTTGCTGCACCTGTCTATAACCTCTCTGCTCTGCTGGTTTTAGTGGATCAGGGCTCAAGGAACCAGCGTAGCTAGTAGTGTCTGATAGAAGTTCAGAAATGGCCCTTTTAGAGCTTCTCTTTCTTTTCCCTGCATATATGCACCCATCAGGGGCCTCCTGATCCCAGTCTCACTGATCTGCAGAACCTGCAATCACACAAGTTGAGGGTTGGGCACACCTGCCTGTGAGGGGACCCGCCTGGCTGCAATGAATCTCAGGCATTCAGCTCCTGGCTGTCCAGTCCCCAACCTGCCACTTGTGTGAAAGACTCAGACCCAAGCTCTCCACTCTGCACAGCCCCGTGCTCACCAGCTGCGCTGGGTCAGGTCCCACAGTCCCTTCAGTGTACCACTTTATGTTCTTCCTGTGCAGCTGGACTCAATGGGAATGAACTGTGCTTTCCCTCTGGTTTCTTTTTTGGCAGAGCTGCTGCATGCAAGAGCACAGGGTCCTTGCCCTGCCATGCCTCAGCTTCCCTTTTAAAAAAAAGTCTCTGTATGTCACCCACACTGCAGCACTCAGCCATGGGCCAGCTCTCCACATGCTCCTTCTCTCCCAAAAAGCACAACGTCTCCCTCTGTCAGGGCTGTCCACAGCCTGCCAGTGCCTCCAACAGTTTTAGGAGATAGTTTCTCTCTGGAACTCTCCCAGTTGGCGCTGCAGCTATGGACATGCTGCTCACTGTGTGTGTGCAGCCTAAGTCTCCCAGACTTTGTATATCCTTCCAAGTCTCACCCGGTTAGGGTTTAGGGTTTTCCCTGCGTGGGATTAGGGCCCTGCTCTAGGAGGGGAGGGAGCCACTAAGCTGTGTTTTCTCTCTGATCTCTCTTCTGCTGCAGGCACCTCACACAAGGCATTTCCCCCTCAACTTGTAAAATCTCTTACCAGATGGTGCAAAGCATCCTCTGTACTCCTTGGCTTCAAAATTCCTATCAGCTGAGATTCCACTGATTGTTCAGGTCACTTGTTAGAAGATCAGCAAAAAATCTGTGCTGGGGGTACAAGCAAGTAGGCTCAGCTCCTACCTACTTGGCCACCATCTTTCTCTAAGGTCTCAAAGAGTGCATTTCCAAAGTTGTGGCATATGGGCTGGCACACAGGCCACTCAACTGACATTAAAAATTAGTAGGTCATAGCAATGACCTTCAATAAAAAGTAGTATGTGCTCTTAGGAAATTATTTGAATATAAATTATAGCCTTTTATTTTTTATATAGTCTTCTCTTTTTAGGTGAAAGTAGAACAAATGCCCCTTGTGTTTTGTGAATAGCATAGATGATAGATAGATGATAGATAGATAGATAGATAGATAGATAGATAGATAGATAATAGATAGATGGTAGGCAGATAGACAATTGATAGAGATGATAGGTAGAAATAGATATAGATGATAGGTAGGTAGGTAGACAGACAGATGGTTAAATAGGTAGGTAGACAGAGAGAGGCAGAAAGAAATACATACTGACAGAGACAAACAAATTGGTAGATATAATAAACAGATGGACGGACAGAAATAGATATGGATAATAAAGGTCATAGATAGATACATAGATAGAGGATAGATAGATGGGAAGAATCATAAACAGGCTAAAGAAACAACTGGAAGAAAATGAATCAAAACCACATAACAATGTATGGTATATATACATTCTAAGACTTCTGGTTTCTTTTACTTAATAGCTCTCTAAGAGCTGCAACTGTGGTACATTTTAGTAATAAAATATTAAAGCTCATCTTACCCAGAAGTCAATTAGAAATTAGGAGGTAGCCAGAAACTATGTAGCTCGCCCTTCACTTTGGAGATAGCATGAAGTTATACAAGTGCTCGAGGAAAGCAACAGCCTCCAAACACAGAGCCCATTTCAGGAATATGCAATCAGCCTGAACTGAGCATAAAGCAGTAAACTGTAACCTGCCCTGGGGACACCATGGTCTGCCATAGCAATACTATTCTGGATTTAAAGTATGAGTCCCCTTTAGAGAGCACTTTCTGGGAAGACTTTCTTTCATAGAGGTTAAAAGGCTAGTTGTTTGGCCTAATCCTTTCTCTGCTTCATTCGGACATTATCAGTAATCTAGTTAAGGAAAGAGGAAATCTGTACTATGAGAGACCAAACCACACCAAAGCCTTAGTACTAAGCTTGAAAGGAATACTATTGGCCTAAAGACTGCATTAGTGAACAATAAATTTACCAATTGCAAATTTCTATAAACTGTAATCAGAACACAAAAGCTTTTCAGGGAACTGCTAAAAGAAAGAAACAGCAATTGTGAAAAAGAGTTTAGCCTTCAGTACACAGGTGATAGGTTATTCCATTCCTTGAACTTCCCTCTTACAACAGGGTACGGAGCATGGGTCCCACTAAAATAACATTTGGGTCCCCCAAATTCTGCAAAAAGGCACAGTGGGTGGGGGGAAGAATGCCCAAAAAGTGGAAAGTATAACATTTAAGGCACACTGCATAACAAAGGCAAATTAACCACCCATGCCTTCCTGAAAGGAGGAGCTGTGGAAGCTGCAAATTGTGTGTGTGACTGTGAGACCTTGCACCAGCAGACTGACTCATGATGTAGCTGTGGCAGGGGTCAGGGGCTGTCGCTCATACATCATATAGCGCCTGCTAAGTTGATGGGGCCAATGACCACCCTGGGTGCACATACGTGGCTGGGAACTCTTGCCCTGACTAAAAATGATAGTCAAAAGAAGGTCAAAGACACTGGGGAGCTGACAAAAAATGGCAGACACTAATACACCATAGGAAGAGCCAGGTGTTCAGCCATGCACGGAAGCTCTGAGCTGAGTATTTAAAATTGGAGCAGACTTAGAAACATGGGGGAAAGTCTGCCATAAGGTCAGGAGATCTACCTGGAGGTCTTCTTACAGAAGACAGCAACAGAACAGGTAGCACTGTGGGGGACCTGCGTGGCCAAGCATACACACACACACACACACACACACACACACTGGTGAGCTGATGGCTGGAGTAAAAGGCAGCTCCAGAGGTGAGAAACTGATGCTGGGAGCAGGGCTCAGGCCAGTGCACCCAGACTCATGAGAGATGCTTGGAGCTGAACTGTGATGGGGAATGCTGAGCTGCAGACTTCCGCATTTCTGAAGGATGTCGCTCTTTTGGCACGGGACAGGGCCACCCTTGGTATGGGACTTTGGAGCCTGGTGCAAGCTCTCTCTCTGGGCTTTTGGCATTTGGACATTCTGGGCCTCTGGCCTTGCTCCCCACATGGATGGGAGCACTAGTGGGACTAGGAGATGTGAGGCCCACCAGGGGCTTAGACCCCACATGGATGGGAGCCCACTGCTAGAGGGAGAGTCCCATTCAGGGACATATGCCTTCTGGGGCTCCAGCATCTGAGATACTAGGATCCACGATAGCATGGTAGATGGTTTCCTGAACCACTACATGGAAAATGAGGAGAGTGCACCCCAGATCCTGAAGGACAGAGCCGCTGCGAAAAGATGGCGACTCTGAAGCCCACAAGGGCACATGCCAGAGAGGACAGAAATCTGTTTGCATGAGTGGCTTAAGGACAGATAAGGAGATAGGGAACTTCTGGGCACGGTTTTGGCTTATAGCCTTTTGAGAAGCAAGGAAAATTCTGGGTCTCATGGGAGAGAGGAGGGCTCTGAGCAGGAGTGCTCTCAGCCACCCCGAGACTGGAACCCTGTTAATAAAAACCTGTTTCCTTCCACATAAATTGTTGGGCCATGTAAATTCAAGGTGCCAAGTGGCCAAAACCCAGCTTGCACAGTTACACTCTAGCCATTTCTAAAAATTTGTTTAAAGAAACTTAAATTCTGAAGTCATGAAAGCAAAATTTAAGTAAATATCCAAATTTATTACTTATAAAATATACCAGAAAATGATCACATTTCCAGTGATTTCACCACTGTCCCCAATGGGTATTTTATGAGAAGATTCCATTTTAATGGTAACCAAAAAAAGAATTTCATATAATGCACTGGTTAAGACAAATCAGAAAGTTAGGAAAGAAAGCCCCTCCCATCTCTTTAGAGATATGCTTCTTTGCCATCAAGCAAAATGTTCTGGAAGCACTGAAGAAGAGTAAGGCTACCTGTGATGAAGGAGTCTGCCCATCAGGACCACAGCAGTTTGTGCCAGTCTTGGTTGGAAAAAATGAATTTGAAACAATGGAACTGCTTTTCTGAATATTAAATAAACAGATGTAAAAGGAATAGAAACAGACATTGGAGATCTGGTATCTTCTCAACTACCATCTGGTCAACGTATATGTTCTAATCTTAACCCACTCTCTGGAAGAAAATAAATAAATAAATAAATAAAAACAGTCCCCAGGCATAGTCAAATGTTCTCTGGGAACTAAAACTGCCCCCAGTTCAAAACCACTGCAATGAAGCATCCAGACCCATTTAAAATGACCCCATATGATTGTTTAGTTTCTCACAATTCGCAAGGCCACAGGCTGCGCTCTAAACCCCAGACAGCCAATGCAGATATAGCCCATGGGCACGAGATAGACAGGTGGTAAAGATGGGTCGAGGGACATCAACCATCATTGGTGGGAAAGCAACTATTAATACATGCAATGTTTTTATTGATGAGTTAATAGCACCACTCCTGAGTTTCACAAATGTCATAAAAGTACAAAAAGACACACAATGAATTTCTCTCTATCCTAGTAATCATAAAAATGGCTAAATCTCAAATTTATGCCTTAAAATTGGGCTTCTGATGATCATTATAAGGGAAAAGATTTTCAAAACAGAACCTTCCCACAGGAACCAGGCCATTTTCACTCTTTACAATTCAATTTATTGATTTAAAAACCAGACCCACAGCACACAAGCTTGGGTCCTTCTTGAGCTGGGTCCATGAGCCCATGCATATCCTCCCAGACTCTTCCATTTCTACTTGATTTAAAGGCAGCACATTTTAGCTGGAAATGATTTGTGACAGTTCATAAATAGCTCTGAATACAAACCATTGTCAAAGGAGGTATTAACAAATTTGCACTTCTCAAGTTCCCACACAAGCAATTTTCTCATCACTCTGACAAGAGAAATGTTTAAGGAAAATGCAACAAACAGTTCTGAGATCTATGGCCAATGTTTTCCAAATAAGTGCACCAACGTACATCAAACAGCTATTTCATTTTAGCAATATGAATTTTCTTTCACCCCAGCAGGTGCACCTGCAACACTGGGTACCCAGACATCTGGGCTTACCCGCTCCATTCACACAACCCCCACTTTGGACCCTCTCCTTAGAAAAGAGAAGGCTCTCTATTGCATGCCAAAACACACACCATCTTACCAGGGGGCCTCATTTTCAAACGGCTCTCTAAGAAAGCATCTAAAAGGTGCCAGACTGCTGGAGATGCTACTGGCTATGGTCTGTAACTTGACTCTGTTCACAGCAGCTCCAAAGACCTGCTGGCATTCATCGGATTTAAACCCAGCACCCTAATGAAACACTGACCCTGAAGCAAGAAGTCTTCAGAAACACTTAAAATTGTTCTCGCTCAATACTTCTCAAACTTTAAGGTGCACAAATTCCCTGGGGACCTTGTTAATTTTGATTTGTGGGTCAGGGTGAGGCTGAGAGTCTGCATTTCTAACCAGCATCACAAGAGGGTAACTCAGATAACAGAACCAGGAAAGGGATCCAAATTTAAAAGAGGAGCCACTCTGCTCCCAACATAGAGAAGACCCACCTCAAAAATAGGAGGATGTTTTTAGAGGAAGGAAACAGATTCAGATTCACCCAAACTTCCTGCCACCACATTCAGGCCGGTTGATGGATCAGAGTCCTGTCAACATAATCACTGTTCTAATCTCCATCAGAATAATAAAGCATTAAAACCGTATGTGTACACAGTATCCTTTCCCCTGAGGAATCAAATACTTTAAATTGAATCTTTCTTGCAAAGAAACTCCATCTGATTCCCAGTCAATGATTAACACTCATAATGTCCTAAATAAGTGGTAAGCTGTTTTCTAAAAGGTTTGAAATCACAAAAGTTAGGTAGAAACAAGATGACAACAAAGAATAACAATAAAAGTCTGCCAAAATACTAATACTAAAACTGCTAATAATAAATTGTCTTCTCACAATAAAAAACAATGATGAAAACTTCTCCTTCCCTAATCTTCCCTTATCCTGATGAAATACAACTCCAGTTGCTCAAGCAAAAACTCGGATGCACTCTTATCTTTCTCAGCCCTCAGCAAATCTTCACAGCTCCACCTTCCAAGGCCTGATTCATTCTCTCCACAGGACCACCATCATCTCCAAGGACTCAATACTGTAAAAGCCTTCTCTACTGTCAGCCCGCTTCACCTCACTTTACTACCATTATAAAACCTAAGCCAAGACACTGCTCTGCTCAAAGTCTGGACTGGACCCTTTCACAGCCCCTACAGGACTACAGGCACTCACACATGCACACACATACCTGGCCTGTCCCTCTCACCTCCACTTCTCTCCAGTCACATGACCTTGAACACTCCAGGCAAGCTCTTGCCTCAATGCCTTTGCACAGAATTCCCTCTGCCTAGAAATCTTCCCAGTATCCACATGGGTCACTACCGTGGGTCCCTGCTCAAATAACACCTGATTAATAAGGCCTTACCTAGCCCTACACAAGGAATCCCACTTTTTGTTAACAGTGAACCTTTTAAAAATTAAAATAATTGGGTTTTTGTTCCTTTGTTCTCTTAAGTGTTTCATATATTTTTTCATGTTTGTTAACTTGTGGTCATTTTGTTTGGTGAGGTTCACTCTAGTCCAGACCAGGACCACATCTAGTTCTAACACAGCCATAATGGAGGACAATCCTGGATGTTATCTGTGACAGAAAACACTTCGGCTGGAATTTTGGACACTGCTATGCCGCAGATCAGCTGAGCGGCCTCAATGCAGACCTTGCCCTGTCTGTGCCCAGCCTTCCTTGTCTGTGTGGTCAAGTGGAAATAGACCTTGTCATCTACTGCTTCAAACATTCCAATGGTTTCCCAAAGCCTACAAGATCCTACACAGTCTCAAAAGAGAAAACTGTTAACCGGCCTGTGGGACCACCTGCTCCCCCCTCACACTCCCTTCCCAGGCTATTCCGCTGCCTGAACTGTGAGAACCCACCCCAGTCAGCTCTCCCCACACGCCTGCCAGGGAAGCAAGGACCTGCTCTTATTGGCATGCTTGCCTTGGGGGCTCTCTCCAGGGGCAAGTCTACGTTTATTCCCAGGGTTGCTTGCTCACTGACTGCATTCTCCTCACTTTACAATCAACTCCTCAGCTGGTGAGTGAGCAGGTACGGGGGAATCAGGAGAAATGCACAGTTTCATGGGCAGTGACACCTGAGTATAAAGGGGGAAGTACAGCTGTGCCCAATCAAGAGCACTTGTATTTATTTCTATGAAAAAAGTAATAAAAATATGATTGATTCTGACTGTTAGGCTTTTAAGAGGACAGCAAAAAACTATTCTGAATTCCACGTTTTTCTGTTTTCATTGACTACATTCCTTCCTTCTCTGTCTCTGTCCCTCTTCTTCCCCCTTTTTTTTGGCAGAATTTACAAGATAATAGACACTGCACCTCCCATTACAAATCAACCCCCAGTAGCACCATGTGTCATAATCAGTCCCAAAAGGAACCTTGCCTGCTCTTATTAAATCTGTCATAAAAAAGATGTATTAACCATCCTAATGCTAGTTTACCCTGCAGGATTAGAAACTCCTGGGGGCAGAGCAGGGATGAAGAAGAAAAAAAGGATTTTTAAAATATTACTCTTTCTAGATTCATATTACATCTCTATAAAGAAATGGAGCCACTGACACATTCAGTGAATAGCCTAAGCATGCAGAAGCACAGGATAACGTGTCCAGCTTCCCTCACAATGACGGCCTCTGGTCTTTGGAGGTTCTGGCTCCTGCTGTCTGTTTTCCCAGTGCCACAGCTAACCTGTGTCCTCAAGAGCTGCAAATGTCTGAAACTTCATCTTACCCCTTGTTGCTCCTGTGACAGCAGTCTGGACCCTTCATCCAGAGCCCAGGCTGGCCAGAGATCCCAGAGACCACTCAGGCTTGGGAGCAGGCACTGGGGAGGGAGTGTTGCCAGGAGTGAGCGGTTAGGACCCTGGACCTCTGGCTACCCTGGCTGCCACACCAGCATGCGTTTGTCTCAGGCCATCTGTTCCCGGAGGCCTCATGGTGTGGGCAGTGGTTTGGAAAACTAGGAAAACGCCAAGACACAAAATAAACAGAAGAAAAGCCTAACAAGACTATATGGATACCACAGGGTGGGGCAAAAGTAGGCTTATAATTGTAAATACATAAAACACAGAGTTTATTCTCATATTATTATTGATTAATTATTGCATTATTTTCCATACGAACAACTGTAAACCTACTTTTGCCCCACCCTGTATACTAGGAACGAGCACTACCTCTCTGCAGAGGGCCCAGATTCGGGCGTCCTTGTGCAGACACAACAGTGGGTGTGGACAAAGATGGCACAGGAGGACATTTTTAAACAATCCACATAAGTCTTCCTTGTAAGATCAGCCAGTGGCATCTTAGTTTCTTGCACTGGCTCCTCCACATTTTCCAACAGTCTTCACACATTATATAATTCAGATATTTGCCACATGCATCATAGCCATCTCTGAGATTCCACTCTGTTAAGCGTGGACTGACAGATTCATATGAAGACACCATGTGACACCATACAGATACAACGCCACATTTTTATGTGACAGGTACACAAAAGAATTCCTCAATCTCTACCTGTAATTCCTAATTCTTAAGATGACTAAGTATAGAGGTTGAACCTTGTCACCCACATCTATGGCAGTCCCAGGGCCTAACACTGCTCTGGGGGCCCATCAAGTTCCAACTGAATGTCTGCAGTGCCAACCCATAAACCTATTTATTAGGAGGATGGTGGTTCATTCATTCAACACACTATTACCAGATAATGCTTAATGGGGTAATGACTAGGACAGACACCAGCCAATAACTAGAAAAAGAAAGACAATTCTGTCAAGAGAAATAGCACATTTGGAGCAAGAGGGAATTCTTCAACGTATTGTCATCCAGGGGTGACATAAGGATCCTGGGCACCTAGGGAAGGAGGAATATGAAAGTAAAGCAGTTGTTTTCCTGTTAGACTCTGTGTTTTAGTCTGGCTCTTACAATCACATATTCTCAAGAAAATAAAATTATTTGGAGTTAGAGAGGTTTTCTGAAACACTGGGTCACACTGAATAATAAGCATCACTAGAAGTGATAAAGAAAGGCTCTGGAGTGAGTGTGTGTGCCAACAGATCCTATTGCAAATCCCTTGTCTTTGGGATATATTCTTGGAAACTGGCAGAAAACAGGGAAAAGATCAAATCCAATTCTTATTTAAAGGTGCTCTTAGTAGCAATTCCAGAGCATTAGCAAGGGACCAGATGATGACACACAACAAACATGCAACTCGGCAGGCCTGTATACACACATGTGAAGGGTACTGGCGAAGGTCATGATCACTCAGTCAAGGTCAGCCTGTTCAACAGGAAATGAGAATTGTTGGGGACATGTGAGATTAGGCATGTTGATTGATCACTGTTGAGAATGGGATTCACTATACTGTCCTCCACTTTTATAAAGTTTGAAATTTTACCATAATAAAAGGCTAAAAATAAAATTGTTTAAAGAATAGAAAAGAATAGTGGCTAAATACAACATGGCATATTGGATTATATCCAGGATAAGAAAAAGGGCATTAATAGAAAAACTGGTGAAATCCAAATCAAGTCTCTGGTTTTAGTTAGTTTTTGATATGTGATCCAATTATCACACTGTTAGCCCTGGCTGGTGTGGCTCAGCGGACTGAGTTTCAGTCTGTGAATCAAAGGGTCACTGGTTCAATTCCCAGTCAGGGCACATGCCTGGGTTGCGGGCCAGGTCCCCAGTGGTGGGCACACAAGAGGCAAGCACACTTTGATGTTCCTCTCCCTCTCTTTCCTTCTCCCTTCCCCTCTCTCTAAAAATAAATAAATAAAATCTTTTTAAAAAATTATCACAATGTTAATGAGATAAGTGTGCCATGGTGGAGTAAGATGTTAATACTGTCACACTTAGGAGATGCAGGTTCAGTTCCAGACCGCCGCAGTAAAGTGAATGTCACAATAAAGTGAGTGTCACAGTAAAGTAAGTCCTAATCTTTTTACAACTGGAGAGCCTTGCCTTCAATTTGTAAACATGAAACATCTGTGAAGAACAATAAAGCAAAGCGCAATAAAGCGAGGTATACCTGTATTAGGAGAAGTTAGATGAAGGCCCAATGGGAACTCTCTGCACTATCTTTGTACCTCTTCTATAAATCTACAATTAATTCAAAATAATGAAAGAAAACTTCTTTTAAAAAGCAGTAGCTTAGTGAAAGGAGAGGAACAGAGTTTAAAACCTTGCAGCCTGAAAACATAACCCATAATACCTACTACCTCCTGGCTCCTAAAAAGCTAGCCAGGATGGAATTTAAAAGACTATCAGAGGAACATAAATACACACATACATACACAAATACAAAAAGAAAAGAAAAGAAAAATCTACCAAATGAACAGAAATAAATAAATAAATACAAAAATAAACAAATCAAAGACTGTCAGTGAATTTTGAATATTAACCCCTTATCAGATGTATTGGCAAATATGTTCTCCCATTCTGTGGGTTGACTTTATTTTGTTGATGTTTTCCCTTGCTGTGCAAAACCTTTTTAGTTTGATGTAGTCCCCTTTGTTTATTTTTTCTTTTGTTTCCCTTAATTCATAAAATACTTACAAAACTCAACACCAAAAACACAAACAACCCAATGAAAGAATGGGCAGAGGACCTGAATAGACACTTCTCCAAAGAACACATATGATGGTCAAAAGACATATGAAAAGATGCTCAACGTCACTAATCATCAGAGAAATGCAAATTAAAACTTCAAGTAGATACCACCTCACACCTGTCAGAATGGCTATCATCAATAAATCAACAAACAATTGCTGGCAAGGATGTGGAGAAAGAGGAGCCCTTTTGCACTGTTGGCGGGAATGCAGACTGGTCCAGCCACTGTGGAAAGCAGTGTGGGGATACCTCAAAACATTAAAAATGGATCTCCCTTTTGACCCAGTGATCCCACTTCTGGGAACATATTTGAAGGGACCCAAAACACTAATTCGAAAGAACATAAGCACCCCTATATTCATTGCAGTATTATTTGCAATCACCAAGATATTGAAGCAGCCCAACTGTCCATCAATAGATGAGTGAATAAAACAACTATGGGACATTTATACAATGGAATACTACTCGGTCATAAAAAAGAAAATTTTACCCTTTGCAACAGTATGAATGGACCTGGGTAGCATTATGCTAAGTGAAATAAGCCAGTCAGAAAAAGACAAATTACCATATGATTTCACTCAAATGTGCAATCTTAGGAAAAAACTGAACTAACAAGCAAAACAGAGACAGACTCATAGATGGAGAATAGGTGACAGCGAGTGGCGGGGGGCGGGGGCAAGGATAGTGGGATTAAGCGAAAAGGAAAAAGGACTAATGGACATGGACAACAGTGTGGTGATTGCTGGGGGAAGGGGTGTGTAAGGGGACTAAGTGGTAATGGAAAAAATACAATAAAGATTAAATTTTTTTTAAAAGACTATCAGTGAGAATGCATGTGTTTCTAATTATGTTTAAAGATCCTGAGTTTATCCCTGGTCTGTGTTGTCCTTAGCATGCCATCACTGTATCTGTATGTAATGAATACATATGCATTTGCTGTTAGGGAAAAATTTTTAAGTGCTTATAGATAAAAAGGCATCACAGACTTTCACGATCAAAACTAACTTAGTTTTTAAAATCTCATTATTGATCATTTATGTTGATCATTTATGATCTACCTGCAAGACTATTTAATCCTGATGTTATCATGTGCAAATATTCTCATTTCTAAGTATGACTAAGAAAATGTCAGAGTGCAGACCACCAATTACTCCAAATAAACTGGCTAAATGTTGCAATAGAAGACAGCCTCTGACACAGCTCACTCCATACTTCATCTCTGGAGACCAATTTTCCAAGACACTGACAAAACAGGGAATTCTATCACTACAGATCACGTTTCTTCACTGAACCCTGCCCACTCTCATACCTACTCCAGCCAGTAAGCAGCAGGCCAGTCACCCAGTAAACGCTGCGGTATCTGCATTTTACATTATGTGGAGGCCAACTAAAGGGAAGCAAGTGCATATAACTTCGGTGTGTGAACACCCATCAACATTAAACTGCTCTCCCTCTCCTCTTCACCAGTGAAGCTCTTTACAGAAACCCGACCACAGATTTCTGTCAGTGTTCTGGACAAGGCATGGGAGAACTCTAGAGATGTCCCAGTCAGGGCTGCAGAGACACACTGAATGTACATCACCAGGTGCCAGGCAGCTGAGGTCCTCAGAGCCGAGACCAATGGGCACAGCCTGGCCTCAATATGGGCAAAAACAGGTGAGCTTCAGGGCAGTAACAGCCACAGACCACCCGGACCTATTCAGGCTGTCAGCACAGCATCCTATGACATTAGCTCTTTAGTGGATACTTTATGATGATTTTAGACAATATGGGTTATATGAATTTATCATTGTTCATGCACTTTAATAAGCCTCTAAAAATACAGGGACCCAATCTTCATGCCAATCTTTGTTCACACATTGAATCCATTTTTAACAATGCATTTTTAATTTGCTCTTGAGCATCTCCTTATACATCTGTCAGTGCCTGCCTTGTAATTCCAGACAGAGACCCACTCTACAGAAGAGAGGAACTGACAACAGTGTTCTGAGCCCTAAGCCCCACTACGTGTTAGACATATGCTCAACACTCTGCACACCCTGACCCTTGGTCCTCCCATCAGGCCACAAGCAAGTAGATGCAGAAGCCAGAGAGGAAGGAAACTAAAGAGCAGGCCCACTCACATCTGAGCAGAGCTGTAGGGGCCTTTGCTCCCTTACCCCCAACAGGAGGCCAGGAGCTGCCATTTGCACATGATCTGGGAAACATTGCTTCTCTTTGCCCCTCTTGAAGCAGAAACCATCATTCTGTCTGTTCTCATCCTCTTTAGAGAAACATTGCTGTACACATTTCTTAAGAATGTGTGGGCCACAGCAAGGCATAGAGCCAGGGTCCAAGATGTGCGCTTGAGGGATAGAGCTAACACCTTCCTGCCCTGTGACTTGGGCATGTCACTTAATTTCTCTGAGTTTCCACATTTGGAAACACAGGATGATAATAATATCTGTATAGTAAGCATTTGGCAAGTCTTATTTGAATATTAATTAGGAATAGCAGTATTTTCTGCTAGAATAAACTCAGCAAAAACTTCAAGCATCCCCCAAAGCTGACATCACTTAAATCCAATGGATGAGTAAAAAACTCTCCCCTCACTTGCCTGTCTCACCTCAAATCTGCCCCATCATCCCTGGGATTTCATAAGGACTCACTGACGGTGAGGCCAGGGTGGTAGTAAGCATGCCACACCCCCGCCCACCAGTACTGGGCATGGCATTAGTCAGCCCTTCCTAGGGTTCAGGAGTGTCTGGATGACAGCCGTGGCACTCTTTCAAGTACAGGGACACAGTCCCAAAAAGTCAAAGACACTTCTGCATACGTGCTTCATGCATACCATTTGCCTTTGAGATCATTTCTCGACATTTTCCTCCTATGGCACTCACGACTTAACCCCTCACCTCCACCAAACTTCTACTGAACTGAGGTAGACAGTAGTGCTCGCCAAGAATCTCATGTGCATAAGTAACGCCACCAAAAATGATAAGGTCCACAAGGCGGTTAATGCATGTGCTTTCATTTGCTTCTTACAAAGTGCCAATCAAAACTGCTAATGAGGCATATAACACACACTTTCTAAATATTTATTAAAATTAACGTTAAAATGAGTACTCTCACAGGTCCAGGAAGATAGGAAATCCCAACCACAGGATCCATCCATAAGCTGTGCTAGAAGTTCAAACTTCACAGAGGAACATTCAAACATAAAACTTGCTGTGCACATGTGCGCACACACGTTTCTGAATGAGTATATGAGTGTGTGTGTGCGGTGTGTCAGGAAAGACAGGAAAGACCTAAGCTTTTAATGTCAACGACTGCAGGTTTAAGTAAGTAATTATATTAATAACCATAGTACACTTCATATGGATCAATAAATAATTTTTTAAATAATGTTTTATTGATTGTGCTATTACAGTTGCCCCATTTTTTCTCCCCTTTATTCTCCTCCACCCTGTACCCCCCTCCCACCAGTATCCTCACCTTAGTTCATGTCCATGGTCGTACATATAAGTTCTTTGGTTTCTCCCTTTCCTATTCTATTCTTAGCCTTCCCCTGTCTATTTTGTACCTACTATTTATCCTTCTTATTCCCTGTACCTTTTCCCCCATTCTCCCCCCACCCCCGCCCTGCTGATAACCCTCCATGTGACCTCCATTTCTGTGATTCTGTTCCTGTTCTAGTTGTTTGCTTAGTTTGTTTTCATTTTTGTTTTTTAGGTTCAGTTGTTGAGAGTTGTGAGTTTGTTGTCATTTTACTGTTCATAGCTTTGATCTTCTTCTTTTTCTTAGATTAGTCCCTTTAACATTTCATTTAATAAGGGCTTGGTGATGATGAACTCCTTTAACTTTACTTTGTCTGGGAAGCACTTTATCTGCCCTTCCATTCTAAATGGTAGCTTTGCCAGATAGAGTCATCTTGGATGTAGGTCCTTGCCTTTCACGATTTGGAATACTACTTTCCTGCCCCTCCTTGCCTATAAGCTGTCTTTGGAGAAATCAGCTGATAGTCTAATGGGAACTCCTTTGTAAGTAACTCTCTCCTTCTCCCTTGCTGCTTTTAAGATTCTCTCCTTATCTTTAATCTTGGGTAATGTAATGATGATGTGCCTTGGTGTGTGCTTCCTTGGGTCTAACTTCTTTGGGATTCTCTGAGCTTTCTGGACTTCCTGGAAGTCTATTTCCTTTGCCAGATTAGGGGAGTTCTCCTTCATTATTTTTTCAAATAATTTTTCAATGTCTTGCTCTTCCTCTTCTCCTTCTGGCACCCCTATGATTCAGATGTTGGAGCATTTAAAGTAGTCCCAGAGGTTCCCCAGCCTCTCATTTTTTTGAATTCTTGTTTCTTCATTCTGTTCTGGTTAAATGTTTATTTCTTCCTTGTGTTCCAAATCATTGATTTGAGTCCCAGTTTCCTTCCCTTCACTGTTGGATCCCTGTATATTTTTCTTTATTTCATTCTGCACAGCCTTCACTTTTTCCTCCATTTTGCAACCATAGTCAACCATTTCTGTGCGCATCCAGATTACCAGTGTTTTGAATCCCGCACCTGTTAGGTTGCCTATCTCTTCATCGCTTAGTTCTATTTTTGGAGCTTTGACCTGTTCTTTCCTTTGGGCCATATTTTTTTGTCTCAGCGTGCCTATATGTTGTGAGGGGCAGAGCCTTAGGTATTCTCCAGGGTGGAGCAACCCACATCACTGCCTTGTGGCACTGTATGTGGGGGAGGGGTCCGAGAGGCAACAGTGCTGCTTGCTTGGCTCTTGGCTGGCTCTCAGTCACTTCCCCTGCTGCCGACAAGTAAACTGGGTCCTTCTGGTGCTGATTCCTGTATGGGTGGGTTTGTGTACACTCTAGGTGGGTGTCTCAAACGACCACTCCTGTGAGACTGGCAATTTCTCCTGCCATCACAAACCCCACAGGTTTTTACCGGTAGAGGTTTTGAGGCTTTCTTTTCCCATGATAGAACCCGGGGTTGCATGGTCTGTCTCACTCCCCAGCTGTTCCTCCCAATTTATCCACATGCAAATGTGGGACCTCCTGGTCGATCCACCAGCCACAGCCTTGCTGTGCGTCCTCTCCACCCCGGCTGCCCATTTCCACCCTTCCTACCAGTCCAGGTGAATGTTTTTTCTTTAACTCCTTGGCTGTCAGACTTCCATATAGTTCGATTTTCTGAGAGGTCTGGTTATTTTTTGTTTTTAAATTTGTTGTTGTCCTTCTTTTGGCTGTGCGAGGAGACAAAGTGTATCTACCTATGCCTCCATCTTACCTGGAAGTCAGGATCAATAAGTAATTTTTAAAGAGTTCGAAGATTAATTAGTAACTATAATAACAAAAAGAGAGGCATAGGTAGGTTACACAGAAAACTAGGGACCTTCACTCTACCATTAATATAACTTATGCTTGGCAATTAAATTTAATAAGTGACAGATAGGTGGCTGGAGTTGGGTGAGGCAAATGAATGGATGGGTGGGTAGGTGGGCTGGCAGATGGACAGATGGATGGATACCGATATAAAGATTCAAGTCCTCCCTACATATTTTGTGTCATTTTCCTTCTTCGCAGTTTGAGAGACAGTCTTATATCCACTGTACAGATGTCAGTACGTGCCCAAGGTTAAGAGCCAAAAGTGGCAGGGGCCAGGGACAACTCCACATTGCTCGGGCCCATGGGAGGGTAGCCTTATCCCTTTAGAAAGTCGAGCCATAAAGAGCTCTCAAAGAATACATGGCCTGCTTGGAAAATTAAGATCAGCTGGAGTCAGACACAAAGAATCTAAGTAGAGGTGTCCAACCTTTTGGCATCTCTGGGACACACTGGAAGGAGACGAATTGTCTTGGGCCAAAAATTAAATACACTGCAACACATAATCACAAAAAAATCTCATGATATTTTAAGTAAATTTAAGATTTTGTGTTGGGCCACATTCATAGCCATCCTGGTTGCATGCTGTCTATGGGCCACAGGTTGGACACCCCTAAAAGGGCTTCCAGTGTGAAAGATGGCCCAGAGACATTCAAATGGGGGGTATAGAAATGAGGGCTGTGGGAATAAGGGTACAAAGGCAGAGGGCACACACCAGGAGGGCTAACTAAGCCTCCCAGACAAGCAGATGAGATGCTTCTGGCAAAATGGAGAGAAGGCAAAGAACTGCCAGCACTGCTGCTGCCGATAACTGGGACAACTAAACAAGACGACAGCAATAATTTGGAGCTAACCAGGACTCTGACTGTAACAGCTGAAATCAGCTCTTGGGACAAGTGTGGTCGGAGCTGAGGGGGAGGCCAAAGAAACTGTTAGAGATTAAAATAAACTACTTGAAAATTATTTTTATTAGAGTTAATAAAACACCACACCTTTTGCATATAGTTATTTCTTTTTTTAAATACTAAATATACAAAGCATTCAATGATGATGATATTTTAAAAAGTAAAATATTATCAATCTGTGTATTACTGCTCTGAAAAACCCATTTCTTAGTGAAAATAATTAGTAGGTGCTC
Source organism: Mormoops blainvillei (assembly GCA_004026545.1). Taxonomy (NCBI): domain Eukaryota; kingdom Metazoa; phylum Chordata; class Mammalia; order Chiroptera; family Mormoopidae; genus Mormoops; species Mormoops blainvillei. Next base: position 147,132 of record PVJD01003075.1, read on the forward strand.
AAAGGTAGTTCTTCTACATCTGAATAAAGTCTACAAAGCTCTTGTCTGCCCTACCATAATTAGATGTTGCTAATCACCCAAACACAGCTCCAGACCTGAACCAAAACACCAGTAGAAACTAAATGACCTCTTTGGAGCACAACCTGAAACCTCAATGGCTTACCTGTAAAAGAAATGTAAACTGGTATTGGGGTGACTTAAAATTTACTTCTCTTAGGTAAAACTTCAGATACTAAAATTCTAAGCAAAACTGTTTCAATCGACATACCTGGACACCTATAAATAAAAGATTCTAGTAAGTCAGTATGTCTGAAGTACTTTGGTTAATAAAGCCATGTTCAGCCCATCACAACCATGGCTGAAGAACAACTACACGTCTAATTGTTCATGAAAGCTGGCAATGATGGGGCCAAGATTTGGAACTGCCCCTTCTCCCAGAGGCTACTCATGGTGCTCTGACTCAAAGGAGTCACTTTCAACGTCACCACCATTGACACCAAGAGGTGAACAGAGATGGTACAGGAGCTGTGTCCAGGACAGCTCCCATTTCTGCCGTATGGCACCGAAGTGCACACAGGCACCAACAACATCGAGGAATTCCTGGAGGCACAGCTGTGCCCCTCCCAGTACCCCAAGCTGACCATTCTGAACCCCGAATCAAACACAGCTGGCCTAGACATATTTGCCAAATTTTCTGCCCACATCAAGAAGTCAAGCCCAGCACTCAATGATAATCTGGAGAAGGGGCTCCTGAAAACCCTGAAAGTTTCAGACAATTACTTGGCATCCACCCTCCCAGAGAAGTGGATGAGACCAGCGCTGAGGATGAGGGCATTTCTCAGAGGAAGCTTTTGGATGGAAATGAGCTGACTGCAACCTGTTGCCAAAGATCCACATAGTATAGGTGGTATGTAAGAAGTACTATGGAGTCTCTATCCCTAAGGTGTTCCAGGGGGTGCATCCGTACTTGTGCAATGCCTATACGCAGGAAGAGTCTGCCTCCCCCGTCCAGATGATAATGAGATAGAGCTGGCCTACACGCAAGAGGCCAAGGCCCTCAAATAAGCTCCTCCTGGGGCTCCCTCATGGCCCCTTCATTTTTCTCCACAAAGATCCCCAGATGTCTTCCACTTGGCTACCCAATGGACACACTCCAAAATGTCTAGTGGGAAATGAATTCTAGAGCACTTGTACAGGACTGCCTGGGGGATGAGGGGAAGAACTGGGGGATCTGGGTGAGATTTTTATTGTGGGTGGGGTGGGGTGGGTAGGACAATGTATTTCAGTAATAAAATACAGAATGAAAAAAAAAGCTATGTTCAAACTCATATTTTCTTTTTCCTCAAAACCCTCAATATCTTATTATTTTTTAATACTTTATATATTTTTGTAGCTGTCTTTAAGTCACTTCTAGGAGAAAGCTGGGCCTGCTCAAAGAAAACAATAGTGTGCAACTGGTGCACAAGGAATGAATCCGAGATCTCCTACGGGATGTATTTTCTGGTAGAGACACAGGTCTGAGCTACTGTTAAACATGATGAAACTAGACACTGAGGTCTGACTCCTATTCCCACAGCAGAGGGTGACGGGCAACCATGCCACAGATCATAACAAGGTCAGCCTGTCTCCTGCAAGTGGCAGAAGGTACCAATATATTAAGTCCAGAAACCCAACCTACTCTGACCTCTGTGGTACATGAGAGGTTCTGTGATTGTGAAACCTGCAACATTTATATTTCCTTACAGTAAAATACAAAGATACATCAGACAATGGAGTAGTTGTCTTTAAAATCTCAGCCTCAAGCAAGAGTGGTTTGGTATAGGATAGCCTTAATAATGCCCTATGAAACCAGCATCCAGAAGGCTCCAGCATGAGGTGAACAGGGGCGCAGTGGTGGAGGAGCAGCATTTTGCTATTGAAGAAAGAGCCCTTTACAGCACCACTTCAGCAGGAACACCAACATTTGGAAGGCCACCCCTGCATCACCCAGCTGGTCAGTAAGTATAAGAAGCTGTGAGGTCCACAAATATCAGCCTTTTAGCAAGAAGGCCCTCAGGGAGTGAGTTCATCACTGCTTCCTCTGCTTCTAATGTTTGTCCCTCAGACACACACAGTCCAACCATGCTGAAGCTGATGTAACCAAGGTTATATCTCTCTAGGAGGGATCTCTACTACATCTGAGTTCACAAAGCATTAACTTTTTTTTTTCAGAGTGATGCTGAATGTTAGAATTGCTGAAGAGCCTCTGTGAGGTTGCCCCTGAAGAATATTCTGGTTGAACCTATGCATACATAGACAGTGGTAGGAAATCACACAGGAAGAGCTGTATGTCCAGTGTTGAACATTATGCATCTTTGGGTCCTCATAAGCTAGCATGGTACCATGTGACCTGCCCAAGAGGACACACATAAGGAAGTAGGGGACCAAGTTTGCCAAAGCAGGGCCACTTCTTTAGGCAAGAAGCGTGAGACTAGATCATAAACTGCCATTATCCCCAGGGCTGCTGTGTCTCACCTATCCATTCTCCCCTCAGTCACAGAAGACCTACTATATATCAGGCCCTATGGAATATAAAAGTACACAGTACAGACCTTGATGTCCCCAAGTCCATGTTCTATGGGGAAGGCAGGCATGACATGCACACACAATGCATGCAAAAATGAGGGCAGGTATACACATGCACGCTAAAATCAAACTCTGAGGAAGCACTGGGGAGAGAGAGGGGACCTGCCAACCCATGGTGCTGACATGTCCTTGGAGAGCCTCACGGGAAGAGGGAAGGTGAAGTGGCACCTCCCAATCCAAGAACACAGAGGAAGGCCAAGGGTGTAGGGAGTGCAGGCCTGGAGAAGGTCACGGGCAGGTTTGGGGTGGGCGGCGATCAGCAGGAAGCTAGGCCTGCAGCTCAGAGCACCTGCAGTACCAGAAGCTGAGCTTTCAGCCAGCTGGACCACATAAGGCTGGGACATCCCAGCTTCTCTGTTTTTAAATGAACCTGTGACCCTTTCCAAAGCACTCTGACCACGTGTGTGACCCATCTCCACCATTGAAATGGGTCTGAGTTGGGTCTATTAAAACACTACCCTATTTAATTAATGAGCAATGAGCTTCTATGTGCAAGGGTATCTGAAACACAGCAAGGCCAAAAAAATATTGACACACTTATGAACCTCGTTGGCCCAACAGAAGCAGTCCCAACACTAGCAGGGAGAGGGACTGCAGTGTCGCCAGCTGCATACATACACAGAGCAGCTCCAGAACCACTCACAGCCAGCCCTGAGAGGGAAAGCTACAGCCACAATGTCTTCTAGTAGCAAAGCTGGTGCAGCTGCAAGACAGAGCACACGGCTTCTCTCCTCACAGGGCAACCAAGGGGAGTGAGGTGCCCACATCTTGTCCCCATTCCACACTGCTCCAGTCCAGGATTTAATGGGTAAAGAATGAAAAGAAAGCAGAGCCTTTCTGAGATTATTTAAAGTCCCTTGGTGGATGGCTGGCAGAAAACCTCTTTGGATAACTACTACTTTCATTTGCTCTAAGACTGTACAATCATTAATACCTGTAATTCATCCTAACTAATAAAAATTCATACTAGTTAATTCACAAGCTAATTAGAATTTAAAAGGGTGCTACTGCCATTCACTCCAGCTCATTTAGGAGCTATTGAAATCCTTACACAAGAGGTAGGTGAAAAGGGAGAACTGAGTCTGTTTAAACTTCTAAGTGTTCCCTTCAATACCTTTTGTCCACTCCAATCCTGTAGCTCAGTAGGCTAATCTCATTGGATTAGCTGCATTAACATTTCCAGCATCCTTTCCCCTCCCATTAGGCCCCCCACCAGCAAGCCGGGTCCCAGGACACAAATGTTCTCTCCAATCCTCAGTTACAAGCAGCGATCTTTAGGCTCACACTCTGCCACATGAGCTCTGCTGGGGTGGGAGCAGAGGCCGTGAGTCATGGGCAGGACACATCCACATTGGCCTCTACTGCGTAGTCTGACAGCGACATGCTCCAAACACAGGAGCAGTCACCAGGCCCATAGCATCTTCCATGTGCTGGCAGCACCCCAGGCTTCATCTCATTTAGCTTCTCCAGGACAATTTGGTACCCATTTCAGCACGGATTGGAACCCAGGTTAGTACACTACGGGCACATTTCTCTTGTTCACCCTCTTCTCTTAACTGACCAGCAACTCTCTGAATGACCACAATGCCTGGCCCAGGGCAGTCAAGCAATAGTGTCCACTGAAGGAAAGGATCCTGAGTTGCTCCGGGGACAATGCTACTTGGGGTCAAGGCTGGGAACAAGAATCCATATTTCCTGAATGTCTTCCAACTGTTTTTTCCATGAAGCAGAATCACCCTAGTTCCACTTGGCCCTGAGGCTAAGAGTGAAATTATCTCCTTTGTCTCCAAAGCAAACAAATTGACATGCCAATCAGTCATTGTCCAGGAGCCCATCAATCACAGTAACCTTCCTTTGTACCAGGCATCTAAACTAGAATCTGTAGGTGCTAACTGGCCATCCACAGTGGCTTCATGAAGCCATATGCCACCAGATAAACAGAGAAAGTGGGCAGGACACCCAGTGACCAGGGGTGAGGACATGGCGGCAATGCATCTAACAAGAACTTAGTCCTCCTTCAAGTCCTCCTCCATTTCTCAAAGCAGGCACCTGCACCATCTTATCTGACAGCCACAATAACCCAATGAGAAGGCAAGCGTTGCCACCCCTATTTTCCAGATGAGGGAAACTGAGCTCAGACTGGCCTAAAATCAAACTTCCAAAATGAGAGCAAAAGCAGCAACAACATGGGGGCTCCCCGATATGTAGTCCAGTGCCCCCACCAGGGTTCTGAGAATGCCACCCAGTTCCGACCAGCAGGCTGCCAGGCATCCCTCAGCCAGCCTCTCCACCACTACATTCACCCTGCAAGCCTCCAGTGATGACCAAAGACCACCGAAACAAAGAAAAAGCCTACTGCTTTTCTTATCTCTTTGTTTCATTCTCAATGAAATGTAAAACTGAACTTGATTTGCATGTATTATGCCCCTACCATGACCCCAGCACAGAATGTTGTAACCTTATCTCTAGTAGAGATGGGACCACATTGGCTCTAGGCAAGTGCATGAAGGGAAGGAGACCACAGATTCAAGGGGCAAAGCCAAGGAAAATAAAAACAGTACCTCTGAAAGATATGTCAGCACGTCTGCGAAAGAAAATTAACTCCAACTGTGATAAAAGTACAACACTGTGCACCCTGTTCAGGAAGCATCTCCACTCCACTGGCTAAGACAGAAACCCTTCAAACTATAGGGGACACACCAAGTCCCATAGGTGACGACAGGCACAGAGTAGTCAGAGGCTGTGGAATGCAGTTTAGAAGTGTGTTCCTGCTATTAGATCAAAGCTAAACGGTGATTTAAGAGGAAAAAAGATGAAATCAAGATTCTATGCGTAATTGTTTCCACATCTAATGAGAAACTCTGCTGTGCGTAGGACTGCCCAGCTCTGATCAGGGAGCATGTGGTGCCAGATGGAACCACTCTCTATAGAGAGTAAACCTTACCATTCCCATAGCAACTTCATCCACACTTCCAAAATGCTTAAAAAGACACACATCAAATTGTTTTCCACAATTTTTCAGAAAATGACTTTTTATCCCACACCCTAAGGAAATCAAAAACTGGGAGTGTTCTCAGTACAAAAATGATCATTTTAGGAAATATGGAAAAGATGAAAAGATAGGATTTTTTACATCACCCATAGTGCTACACTGTAGACGTAGATTTTTAATGGCCTGGTACAATTCCTCCAGTATGTTTTCTAGGCAGAGGTGTGCATGCCTGTGTCATTCAAACCACAGATGGCTAATGGAGACAAAGACTAAAGCTCAGCCCCTGAGAAACCCCACCCAACCTGGGGTGGGCATGTGCCATCGCTGGTCAGGGCAGGACTGCAGATGTGTCCTCTGGATGGGAGGCTGAAGAAAAACCTGCGAAGAGAAGACCTTGACCCATCCAAGGCTGGCCTCCTCATCTGCAGGCAAGGCTAGGTTGTGAACATCTATCACATTTAGGCTAAAAACCATTAGCAGAAGTTAATTGCTGTCTCACTCACCACGATTTGGAATCTGTCTTATTCAGGTTTGTTTTCCCCTGTCCCAGTGGGGGTACTTATCCTCATGAATTTTAAATCCAAGACAACAAAATGAAACTCTACAAGACATACCCAATACATAGAATAAAAGCACAGTCAGATGTCTAGAAGATGAGTCAGACTTCCAGGTAACTGTCAAGCTGTCTTCTGTGAAAAGATGGGAAAAAAGGATTCACAGACCATAATTTTCTCTACTTTGAACTTTTCCTGATCCCAAGAACAAAAGAAAACAGTTTGGGGAACCAAAATTATAACAGAGGAAGCTTATCTAAAAAGAAAACATCTACCTATAATGATTTTAATAAAATCAATAAATCTGATCTTTTACAGTTTGATAAATTTGCTTGAAGCACATAAATAATATCTAATTCATCCATGATTTATTTAGCCAGCAAGTTTAATTTGGGCAGGAGGGACAGAGGGCAAGAGTTGGTGTGGAAAACAATTGCTTCTCCTGTCTCCTAGTAGGTAAGCTTACTTTGGGGAAAAAAATAAATAAAATGTTAATGTAAGTGAGTAGGCAGACATACCAATGGCATTGATGTCACTGAGATGTGCCTGCCTTCTCCTCGTCCCTCTCACTTCTGCAGCTGCACTTGAGGCTTGCCAGGGGGATGTTCCATTTGTACTACGGTCTGACCTGACCGAAGGTGACTTAGGTGAGACACTCAGCACCCACACCTGCCCCACCCAGGCCTCAAGAGGGAGGAGAGGGTAAAATGGCTCATCCTGAGCCTGCAGCCTCGAGCCTCAAGCCCTGCATGCCACACTGCCCACCATCTTCTACAGGCTGTAGACCTCAGGGCTGCTGGCACTCTGTCCCGCGGCTATGGTCCCTGGGCGGCACACCTGCCTTCTGCACTTACCTTCCAGTGGGACAGATTACAACCAGCAGTTGTGGAACAGCCAGAGAAAAACTGGGACAGGGTCTGGTCAGGGCCCCTAGTGATGGATGGCCTCCCTGGGAGAGACAACTCTCTGAGGCCTGAATGAAGGGAGGGGCCAGATGCGTGCCCCCTGGCAGGAGGTGGAAGTCCAGCAGAGCAGCTACAAAGACCCTCTGGGGAGGAGCCGCTTCCCCAGAGATATGGATGAGTACCAATCCCCTCTGCCCAGCAGAGAAGCAGTGCAATCACTGGGATGGCTGGGCTAAGATTAACTATCGAGTGGGAGGAGAGTGAGTAGCCCATCAGGAGACTCCAGCATGAGCCCAGGGAAGGAACACACTGAGCTGCAAGTGGTAGTGATGTGAAAGTGACCAGGTATGGAGCAAACTTTGAAGTGGGCTATGAAAAAAAAAAAGAGTCAAGGAGAGCTCCAAGATGTGTGTCCTTAATCACTGGGCAGACAGGAATGCTGTTCCTGAGATGGGACAGCAAGGGGAAAATTTAAGGGAATCAAGGGAGAGGTTGTCAGGTCAGGGGAAAACAAAGGGACAAAGCAGGGGCAGGTATGGGGGGATCAGGAGATGCCCACTAGGCAGTTAAATATGAGTTTGGAGTTCAGAGTTCAGGGGCAAGGTCCTCCATATAAAAATATAATCAATTTCAATACATGCAACAGAATTCTGCCTCTCAGCTTTCCGGATGTGTATAAGGGTCTTGGTTCACTAACAGACCCCACCGAAGGCCAACTCTGAGACTGACTGTACTGCCTCCGCAGCTTTACTTGGTAGGCCCCGTCAGAGGGAGGGAGACCAAGTACCCAAACACGTCTGGTCTAGAGAAGGTTGTCAATGAAACTGCACCAGGGACTGAGACAAGTGTATTCCAAACAAGAGGGTGCTCGGTTCTTTAGCCAGCTCTCAAAACCAGCTGTCGGATTCATCGCTGGTACCCATTACCCTCTGTCAACTCTAAGAGCACGCCAGGAGGCCCCGCTAACATCTTGCCATCTTTTCTCCACAGTGAACAAGCCAATGAAGTTAACAGATCACAGTTAGCACTCTGTTATCCAACAGCAGAGGGTATATTTGCATTGGTACAGAAGACAAGTTCACTTTCTAACCACAGGAAGAGCGCATCTCATTAGCACTATCCTTCAGGGCAGATGCCTTCCTCAGAGGTGAGATCGTGTTAGTACAAGCTCTCCACCTAACTAACTGCTGCAACTATGGTACTTATTTAGTCCCCCCACAAACTCATGACCCAAGCAGATCAGAAAGCACTCCATTTGCTACCTAAACTACTGAACGACACCTGTGTCCTTGTTAGTGGTGTCCAGATCAGGAAAGGCCAGCAGACTCCCCAGCCTCTGTCGCTGTCATCAGCTCAGGCTGCAGAGGCTGGTTTCCTGCCCTTGGACTAGGGGTTTCCATATGCAGTGTTGGTGAGTAGGACGCAGGCAAACCACTTCTGAGGTCTATGGAGGAGAGAGTCGAAAAGTGCAGAGTAGGTCTGGCAGCAGCACAAATGGCTTCCACTTGGAATGAAGGGGTCAGAACACTTGGCACCCACAGAGAGGGGAGAGCCGCGCGCAACAGTAGAAAGCTGAGCAGGGAATAAAAGGGAGCCACTAGAGGTAGAGGTGCCACCTGGCCAGGTGGCCAGAAAACCACTGGGGGCTGAGGATGCAGCGCAGTATTATGTAACCCCACTAGGAATAGTGGGGTTACATAACCCCACTATTATGCTATAAGGGGAGAGACAGAACTCCCAGTAACTTGCACCCACAGCTGAGCAAACTGTGATACCATGACAGAAGCCAAAGCCAGCTTTAGAAAAAAAAGAGCACAGGCCCCAACTACACAGGGCCCACAGCAGGCAGGAGGAGGGTGCATTGGAGCACCCACCCACTGTTACAACAGGCAAAGTTACAACTTTGCCAGATCTACAATGATTTTCTTAATTGACACAAAGAACTCATCAGCAAACCAACTTTTAATAACAAAAAGGAGATGAAAGCAGGCTTGCACATGCATCCTAGCTAGCACTCACACTTCACTTCACTGATATATCTGTTCTGCACAGTCCAACCAGGAAAGGACTGCACGATTTGGCTGTACTTGATTTTCAGTGCTTTACTCTAACCTCCCAAAATTATGTCAACTGGGTGCTGGTCAGCCAACAAGCTGCAAAGTCTTGCTCCCCGCCACCTCCAGAAAATATCCTGAGATTTGGCATGGACAACAACAGGGATCTCTTTCCAATTAGGTTTTGCACATTAAAATAAACTCTGATCTGAATTTCACATTCAGCTAATAGCCACATTAGAAAAGAATAAGGAATAAATACATCAATTATCCTTCTATGTATATTTCATTAGTTAGCTCTTGTCTGTGAAGAACTTCAAAAAGTTACAAACATTTTGCAAATAGAAGACATTATTATAACCGTGTGAAAGTGATAAACCTGGCTTCCTGGGGTGAAGAGCATGGAGTATGAAATTTAAGCATTTTGTGAAATGTGAACAAATATTGAATACTAAAGAGCTGCGGTCAAGACAGTCTCAGTGCAATTATATGGGAAAATAGGAGGTAAATGTCCCAAGAGGTTTGTTTTTCTTCACTGTCCCTGGATGTTGATTTGGTTTTCAACAAAGATGGGAAGAAACACTCCACAGCAGAACAAGTCTTGCCCACCCTAATCCAAGGCCATGATGCCAAAAACAAACAAACAAACAAACAAAACCCAATAATCATGACAACAACAGCTAAAATTTATTCAGCTCTAACCATGACAGTGCCTCCAATATGCCATTATTCACCAAACACACCTCTGCATTCCCCTGTCCCTTCATTCACACTTTCCTTAAGCCCCCCTCTTCTAGTCTTTGCCCACCTATCATCCAAGACACTAACCAACTGCCATTTTTTTCACAAATCCTGTCCTGAACCCTCTTGCCCTTTCACACATGCCCAGTGAGAGCCCCCTTCCTCCAACACTATCAGGCACTGAGCTCCCTCCTGCCCGTCTGCATGCTGCCTCAGGGACTATGGGATACATGTCTGACACTCAGAACACCAGTTACAAAGTACATTCTGTGAAGACTGAAGAGCAACCAGTCTTTACTTATCCCTGCACCCCCCACAGCATATTAATTAAACTTCACCATTCTTATAGATGGGTGTGGCTCCGAAAACTGTGCCCCTGCTCGGAGCATGAATAAATAATCTCAACTCCTCGGTAGTTTCTTCTCTGGGTCAATAAAGCAGTCCTATTAGCATTTCATATTACCTAAACCAGAGCAGCAAGTCCCTCCCCACACCTGTGTCAGAATTCACCCTAGCCATGCCCCAACAGCCTATGAACTCAGAAAAAGAAGTCTGAGAAAGTCAGGACAGCAAAGTGGCAAAACACGGTACATGGATTTGGGGTTGGTGGCACTTAAACACTAACAAATAATTAAGGATTTTCTCCACCATGCTCATCCGCTGGATGGGCGCAGTTAGAGTTCTAAGTTTCAGGAACCATATGCATGCCTTAGACCTATGAAATAATCAGCCCCCTCCTCGCCCTTAGGGCTGCTCCCTCTCACCCCCCGTCTGAACACGTGTTCCCACTGCCCACCAGCTGTCCCTCAATTTTTTTAAGCATATACTCCTATGAGCAAAAAGTATAGGCAGACATACATGGGTCGCGTATATTTACATATTTATAAATTACATACATGTATTTCAGTAATCGTACAGTGTACACATTATACACAGAAGTTTAAAGTTCTAGAATTTGCCTTCTAGACCCCAGTGCACACAGCTCTCTGGAAGTCACCACAGAGAACACTCTCTCCCTGCTCGTCCACCTGGCAAATCTCTCCCTGACGTCTACCTTGACTGACCAGAGCAGACCAGGAAGTTGTCCCAGCTCCCCAGCCCTTTAAACCTTCCCAGGGAGGCCACCACCCTGTGCAGCAACTGTGTGGGGACAAAGTCAGTTGTTCAGACATCAGTGCTCCATAAGAATGTGGAGCAGAAGAAAAGGGAAGGGAGAGAGCGAGGGAAGCCATCAGAGCTCGCTGCCCTTTAGGCCCAGTGGCCTCACTCTCCATGTACAAAGCCTTTCCTGACTAATAGTTTAAATGGTGTTTCCCAGCTCTTAACCAGAGACTTGATTACAAACTGCCCACTCTTATTTTCTGGCTGCTTCCTGCACATATAGTCTATCTTCTCCTTGAGTCTCCAAGTTCCCACAGAACAGGAGCTGGGTCTCCATACCACAAAGCTGGGCAGGCGCCTCACAAATGCTTATTTGACTTAATAATAGCTGCCATTTATTGAGCATTCACTATGGCAGTTTGCTGGACCTCTCCCAGCTGGTGTGCATACACATTATCTTATTTAATCCTCTTCTAAACCTAAGAGGTAGGCAAATAGTTGTTCTAGAGAAGGGCAAACTGGCCTTCTGAAGTCAAACAGCCTCCCAGAAACATGGCTGGACAAGAACCCAGAAAACACAATGAGGAGTGGCAGACAGGCCAAAAAAAACAAAACAAAACAAAACAAAACACTCAACAATAAACACCCTTATGGCAAAACTTTCCTCAAAACCAGGAGACAACACATCTGCTCTGATCCTTCCACACATACTGTGGACAGCAAGTCGCTGTAGGCAGCTGTCTCCCAGGCCTGACGCTTCCTCAGGTGCGTCCCGAGGAGACAGCCTGCTCCATGGTAGATGCCAGGATGGGAGCCACTCCCTTAGACATACACCAAATGTGCCCTGATTTTTAAAATCCAATATATAAACCAGGTTATAACAGTTAAAGAGGAAGGGCTCACATTACAAATAATGTAGTAAGAGTTCCATTAAATAACAAATGCACCCACTCCATTTAATGTCCAACTTTATTTATCGGAAAACAAATACCATGATTTCTCTGGACTAAACTTACTACATAAATTGTGTACTTATAACTATATGTATACAATTCTGTTTATTATTTTTACATTACTCTTCAGATGAAAAAAATTTTAACCCCAGGACCCCTAGTTTAGAAGTAAAAGATTTTGGGCCTTGTATTTAAACACTAGTAGAATAAAAATTAGGTTCTGTAAGGATGCAATATTTATCTTAATAGCCGAAGTAGCAGAGAAATAAACGTTCAGTCAGGTCATTCGACTATAAACATTACCACCCTTGAAATCATGTACGTGTTATATCCAAAAAGGCCCTCTTTCTGTACTAGAAAAGCATTCTGGCATTTATTTTATCATTTTGCTGAAGGAGCAAGCCAAATCCAGCAAGATCAAATTAAACGTAAGTCTGTCAGCCCTGCCCACACCAGCTGACAGCAAACAGGGGAAAAGGGCATAATGTATATTTTTCAGTCACCCAAAGTGCAGTAAGCATAAGTTCTAGAAACCTATTAGATAACATCATTAGCACATAAGTCCCCTTGGAACCTCCTACCCAACCCAGCAAGGGACCCTGCACTGGCTGCTCCCATGAAGACACTGCCCAGCCCCTGCTGGTCAGACCAACATCCCTCCCACCCACCATTGATCCTCTGCACACTCCATCTCCAAGTCCTTGGTACCACTGGCACTGCCAGCCACGGAGAAGGTGGGTTTGCACCTGGAATGCAGTGTGTGATACACTGTATGGCCAGGAGGGGAGAGGTGTGGGCCAAGGGACAACTGCCCAAGCAGAACTCTCCACTGTCTATGCCTAGAGTTCAGGGACTCACCCACCTGAGCACAGAAGAGAGAACACTGCTCACCAGGGCCCCAAGGACCCTGCACACTGCTCACCAAGCCATGTCACAGATGGTGCATACTCCCAGCATGCACCTCAGAGCACCCACACCTGCTGAACAAATGGATGAGTGAAGTTGCATGTGAATAGAACAAGCTAATTAGGACTAGCCCCAAAGACGTGGGTGTTAAGTCTTGCTGCCTCCAACCAGCATTGTCAATGGACTCCCTTCCAACCAGTCCCAATCTTTCGACTGAAAAGGCTGCCTGTGAAGAACACAAAACTGACAAAGCTTTAGATAATGGTAACCTAGTAAAATGATTTTCCCTTTCTCTCAAGCTTCAGAAGCAACCAGCTAAGGAGGCCAGACACTGTTAACAGCTGCATTTGACAAGAAAAGGCTCAGGCCGTGGCCAGAACCAGAAAACTCTGCCAAATTTGTAGAGGGGAAGAGTGAAGTACAGGCAGCAGAGGGCACCAACATTAAGTGCTGAACATCAACCAACTATTAACTGACACAACAGGAGAATGAATTTTATGTCGCCATCCTTGGGTACAAGGCTAGGAAAAAGTTTAATTTCAAAAGTGGACATTCAAAATGGATAGAAGTAAATGAACAAGATGTCGCACATGTCTTTAAGCAGCTGGTTGCTGAATCTGCTCCCTCTCCTGGCCCTCATTCATGCGTTATGACTCCAAGGTACCCCTATGAGGAAGGGTTAGGATAGTGGGAAAAGGCCTGGTACAGCCCTTGGCCATAAAATCCTATAATTTTATTTAAAAATATATCATTAGACTGTTTTGTGTCCTTAATCTACCTGAGTAGAATTTAAATTTAAAATACCACAAAGATCTTATCCCTCCTGATAAGATCGTCTACTATAATATCACTGCATTTGCCCATAACAAAAATCTAGCAAACAACAAAACTCTTTTCACCTATGACCCAGATGATATAAACCCAGATTTTTATATCAAAAACATGGGAAAGAAAATTTAAACACCATACCATTTTACTGCCAAATTTATAAAAGTTTATTTTCATAATAATATTCAGCACTGGCAAGGGTGCAGTCACCTCCTTATCTGTAGTATAAAGTGTGCCATTCTTCCTAAAAAGCAATCTGGTAATACTTCTGGAGAAATTTCTAAAAATTCTTAGACCCACCAACTTCCCTCTTAGGAATCTATCCAAAGGATGTCATCAAAATGTTCAATGTAGTATTATTTATAATAGAGAAAACTGGTAACAGCTTCAATGTCCCAAAACAGGTTTCTGAAAATAACAATATAACTATAGAGTAAGATATTAAAGCCACCAGAAATGATATTTTTGGAGAATATTTAAATTACATGAAAAACATTTTTATGACAAAATGCTAAGTTTTTTAAAAGTTCATAGCTTCTTTACATGATTTTATAATTTATAAATACATCTGGAAAGAACCCATTGAACTGTTAACAGAGACCATCTCTGAAGGTAGTGAACCATAGGTAATTACAGTCATTTTATTTTCTTCTTTGTTTCATATTTTCCTAATTGTCTTCAATTAGTATGTAATCAGGAAAAAAAAGATTTCAGAGACAGGACAGGTGACACTGGGTTCAGCCAGGCCTGAAAGACTCCATGGAATTAAAAGTCCGCTTTGGATAGAGAGGGCAAAGCACTGAGCTAGCAGTGTGCACCAGACCGACATCTGTCCCTGGCTTGTTGTATTCACACTGCTCCATAGGAGGTATGGGAGTGGCTACTACAAGACAGGCTTCACCTTGGGTGCTGACGAGTAAGATGCAGTCTCGGGCATGCCACATAAAAATGTGGATGCTCAGTGCTGTGGAGATGGGGAGGACAGAGCATAGACCAGAACAGGAACTTCCAGAGGCCTGCCTCATCTCAGCCGCAAAGAGGAGAGCACTTGTCCAACCCCATCCCAGGGGACTGTAAGGGTCAAATGTGATAAAGGCTCAGTAATAGATATTTATACAGAGGGCAGCACCACCTCAGTCACCTGGAGGACCGAAGAGGCTATGAAAGGTTCCACCTGGTTCCAGCCCTGCCACCACGGAAAGGTTTGCAAAGAGCTAAAAAGTTGTTCTGCCAGACCCAAATAAATTTGCATCTCCTAGAAACTCACTTTAAGTTCCATAATCTCAAACACTTAGGTTTGTCCAAGATGGACAATAATATTTCACAAAAAGTACATGTCAATATGTGTGGCTGATTAATCTATGCCTCTCATGGGGACAAAGAGAGAATCTTAAAGACAATTATTTTGTCATTTTTTTTCCAAATGTGAAAATCAAAGGGAAAGAAAAAATGGTAGTTTCCAAGTACTGGGGTGAGCTAGATCCTTCTAAGTGAACAACTAGGGAGGGCCTAGTCCATTCCAAACTCACCCACAGAGCCAGCGGCCTGGATTCACCAACCAGGAAACAGGTCCTGATTCTCTGACACCCAGAGAAGACTAACAGAAGTGGTTTGCAAGGAATGCTGCAGAATACTACCTTTCAAGGAACTGGAGGCTCAGCATGGCAAAACAAAGCCACCAAGGGCCAATTATCAAAATTGAGGCTCTTGCCACAGGCAAAGTAGGCACAGAAAGCAGAAGTTAAAAATAAGAATGGGGAAAGGAAGTAAGAGGAGTATAAATCAGAGCCACAGCCAACACAGGAAAAAGGAAGGAGCCTGCTGAATGAACAGAGTCACTGCAAACTGTATGGGGACAAGGAGAAAAATGGCACTGTCCCCCTCCACCCAGCTGGTAAGCGGTCCCTGAGGAAGAACTGACCTGGGCTCTGCCTCAGGCAAATTCAGAGTCAAAGCCCAGACCCCAAGGACAGACTCCTTGAGCCAGGTCAGACTCTACCCTTTAATTATAAGACTTGCAACTTCGGGCAATTTCAGGGCTTCCTGTTGCCTTCCAGCAAACTGGGAATGGTACCTAAGTCATAAGGCTGCTGTGAGGATTAAAATCAGTTAATATGCATGCAGCCCCAAGAACAGCCTGGCACGTAGTAGTCAGTGACATGCAAGTGTTTGGAACCACTGCTAGTGTTCTC
The DNA here is from genome assembly GCA_004026545.1 of Mormoops blainvillei. Taxonomy (NCBI): domain Eukaryota; kingdom Metazoa; phylum Chordata; class Mammalia; order Chiroptera; family Mormoopidae; genus Mormoops; species Mormoops blainvillei. The sequence goes on from PVJD01003075.1 coordinate 162,983, forward strand.
TCACCAACTGCCCTGGTGGAGGGCGACCGGCCAGAGGTCCAGGAGCCCTTCTGAAAGTAGCCTGGATTCAAGCTGCCTGCTAGAAGCAGTGAGATTTTACTATGGAAATTCCCTCCCCAATTTGTCAGGCCACCAACAATGAAAATAATCCCTGGCCATACCTCCACCAGCGGCCAGAGGTCCAGCCCATTTCTGGAGAATGGTGGCCCTCGCACAGAAACCAGCAAGGCACGACCACTCTGCAAACCCCAGAAGCAAGGAGTCCACACACTTAGGTAGAAGGTCCTTGCCACAACTCTTGTGGAAGGATAGTTGGCCAGGGGTGGATGGGATGGAGTATTTTCGCAAACTGGATAGAATAATTTTACTTTGGAAAAGAAATTCTAGATCCATTTAGGCAGCACGTGGATGAGGACACACAGATGTTGCTCACACCCAACCAATTCCTGATCTTAACGTCACAGGAGTAGTCCAGGCCCTGCATCCTGTCTGCAAAAAGAAGAGCAAGTCATTTGGCAGGGGTCCAATTTAGGAGGTGGCTTTGTAATATGAGCAGCGTGTCCGCTAACAACTAGAGCAAGACCATTAAGTTCATTACACCTGTCACTCTGCCAGCTGACTATCCAAATTGCCAAAGATGAAAGTACATTATGCCCAAGGAGTGCCACCCAGCCCCCTCCCAAGGCAGTACCACACTTATCTCAGACAATTTGTTCTCAATGTCTGCACCTGCAGAACGAATGCAACGGTAAACAGCTTGAAACTTGGCTCTGAGAAATCTTAGAGACTGAGCAGGTCCATATAAGAACAAAGTTTAGTTTCTTGAAGCAGGTCCCTAACAGGAAGAGTAGGTGCCAGGTCCCCTCATGGGAAGAAGGTGGGTCTGAGACAGGGGAGAGGCAATGCAAAGGGGGCAAAGTCACCAGCAAAACTAAGGACACAGAGCTGCTACGTGGATTCTGCTGCCCTGAAGCACTGCCAAAAATAAAAGCGAGAGACACACCCTTTTTGTTTCAGAACCATGTCACAAAACTGTAGGCGGCAGGCAGAGGTCTTCCCTACAGCTGCACAGCCAACAGGCTCTCCCTGTGTGCGCTCCGCCGGCCACAGGCTAAAGAGTGCGTTTGCAGTGCAAGCGTGTTGCAGACAGCGGTAATTTATTTATCCTTGTCATGTAACATTAGCGATCTGTCTGGAGCTTGGCAGGCACCAACTTGCGCTGCCACATAAACTGTCTGACAAACTTAAACTTTCATAAACGCTTCTCTTTTCCAGCAGACAATAAAGCATCGTTTAAAAAAAGTTATGTCCTTTTCTGTTCCTTTTCTATCTTCCTCCTCAAAAAAAAAAAAAAAAAGGAAGGAAAAGAAAGAAAATCAACAACAAAAGAACCCAGGCAAACAGAAATGATCCCTCAGCAGGATTCTTAACCTTGAAAGTCTTAACATTTTTCCAATGCCAAGTAAATAAGTAAATAAATGGATGGGGGAGGGGATGTGGTGGGGGTCAGTCATGAAGGGGGTACAGATCAAAATCTGAAAAACAAAAGTACAGTCATTAAAAAATAATAAAGGGTGTGGACATCAGCTCCCCACCCCCTTCTGCTCATGGGGATTTGAGCCAGACATTCTGCATCCTCATTAAGTGGTGTCTGGCAGGCTGCCTGAGTTTTAGTGGGTTCTGGGAATGCCAATATATTAACCAGAGGACTTTTTGCATACCCTTTAGAGTTTTTATTCTAGAAAAGTCAACCATTTGGCACCGTGTTGCCTTATTTTTGTCCAGGAAAGCTCTCAGCTGCCAATCAAGGGAGAAATTATAGCTATGTTCTTCGTAATTTCCAAGACCTATCTGGAAAACAAGCTTGCTGGAAAGAAAAGTCCTCACAAAAACAGCTAAAAAGGCTGAAGTACCATTTTAGTTGGAATTCAAAGAAAAGCAATCTATACTTAAATCACATGGATATGAGACAACACAGACATTATTTTCAAGCTCTCCTATGATAGAGAAAAAAACAATTATTAATTGGAAATATAAACCCAATATTTCCGTATCAATTAATAGCACAGGTACTTGGCCATTTCCTTTAGCTGCTTAACAATGAAGCAAATAATGCCACACAAAAAAACTCCCTAAAAAGTGGCAGGTTGTGTGGCCTAAATTTTCAAATAGTAGACAAAAGCTTTACATTCCTATTTTAAAACTTAAGATTCACCTTCCATGTACACTCATAATATAGGTCAAGGTGTAATTCTAGACCAACAAATCCCATGTAGGCAGAAAGTCACTTTGACATCAGATAATAACGGCTTCCAGGCGAGTTTTCTGAGACCTAAAAAAAAGGAAGGAAGGAATGGAAGAAGGAAGGGAGGAGGAGGAAGAAGGGAGGAAGGGGCAATTTGGAACTATGTAGCTATTTTGCCACTGTTCATATTGAATAGCCATGTGTCTATATAAAGTATATTGAATATTTCTAAAAACTTTCCAGGTTAACATGGAATGATCTATCACTCCTTGAGTTTTCTTTCTTCTCTATTAACTATCATCCAGAAAGGACAGATACATCGTAGAGACTCCATAAGTCTAGATTCAGAAGAAAGATGAAAAGAAACATGGTGAGGGCTACCAGAAAGGTCTAACCAGTCATAGTTTCAAGTTCCTGCCCTGAGTCCTGAGAGTGCTGGGGTTTTACACGGTGACACACAGCAGCCACCCCTGCCCAGACCACGGGGTGACTAAATGCTGGACTGACTACATGCTGGGAGAGTACAAAAGGATCCAGACAGAGCTTAGTGGTCTCTACTTGACAGCAGGCCAGAAACTACCTTCAGAGAGCAAAAGTCACTCTCACTCTCTATATTCTTCTGCCCAGCTGGGAGTTGCCCCTCCAGGGGCTCAGATAAAAAATAGATAGTGCCCCATTAGCTACAAGGCTGCTCTGCCAGCCTGCTAAGTCAACCAAGACCATCGCACAGTCCCAAATTGTAAACACCTCTGCACAAGGGTCCTAACTCTCAGTGTACCCAGCAAAAATACTATTCTTAGAACACTGACAACAGTTGGGGGAAAATAAATATTTGTCTATATATGTATATATATTCGGAGGGGGGGGTGGACTTTGAATCCAACAAATTGGCACAAAATCCCTTAATAAGCAGTTGGCACTTGCTAGGTTCCTCTGCGCAACTGCAGTCATGCAAACCAAGCCCCTAAGAGAACTGAAAAGACAGCCCCAAAATTCTACTAGGATAAGTCTTTTCCATCATAAATATAAACACTACACAAACTAGAACTGTGGTCAATGCGGGGAAATTCTTCCAAGGGCAACAGCAGAATATTAGAAAATTAGAGGGGCATTTTAAAACAAGGGATAGATGTAGCTACAACTCCATTACAACAAATAATCCCTTACTGACATTTACAGTCTGGCACCTAATTCCTAACAGTGTGTTCAAATGTCAATAGTAACAGTGAAGCTCTCAAAAGAATCAAGCTTTCAAAGATCATGAAGAATATACCCTCTTCTTTGCAAGGACCATCAAATGGCATTCAAGGGCTGACAGGAAACAAAATATTATAATTTAATAAATGTACATGGGTAATATTCTGATCTACTCATTTGTCAACGTAATGGCTCAAATTTGACATTATGATCCTTTACTGAACATAAAGAATATGTTTCGAGAGAATTCTGCAGAGTACAAAGGCAGATGTACTGATGACAATACTCAATATAAATAGTAGAAAAAACTAAATACTCATATGCAAAATGCAGAACATGACTTGATGCGGTAGCAGCTTCTCAGTGCAGATTCCACCAAATCTTTCCAGTAACTCAATACTCAGTCCTGAAGCTCCAGGGGAGATACAAATGGGAGAATACCTTCCTTGGCTAGCCAACCAAGTGGAAAAGGTACATTTTAAAGGGACGTGTCCCAGCCCCAGGCCCTAGCGAAGGCACCAACCTCCGTGCCAGCCCAAACCCAAGAACCAAGGCTGTTCACCATCTCTATCCACCTCCACTGCATGAAATTTATTAACAGTAGGTCTCTGAATCAACACTCTGTAGAGTTAATCTCACCTCACACTCCACAATGCCCAGCATGCAATAGGTCATCAATAAATATCAAAATAATAAATAACACTGAAAGCAGCACTGAACTATAACTGAAGGGGTCCAGGGACAAGTTGCCAAAATAATAAGAAAGAGAAGGGAATAGATGGGACACAGAGGAAGAGAAAAGAAGCACATCAAAATTATCCAGCTCTAGCTAGTTAAAAGACTAAGAAAAACAAAAATTAACCTAGTTTATGTGGCCATTGCCACTCAGCAATCATGTCTATGCCTGGGTAGGAGGAGTGAGGAAGCCCTACTTGCTTTAGAGAGTTTTTTACAGTCCTGACAGCGCGGTGCCCTGCAGCAAACCCGGGAAACAGGGCACTGACCCCATGATGCGCATTCTCCAGGTGCCACCCACCCACCACGCGTCCATGTCCTCCTCCTCAAAATCTTTGCGTCATTAGGAAATCTCTTCCTTTTCCAATTAAAAAAAAAAAAGTTTAAAAACAAGCAAATGTCCTCATAGCAAATTAACCTGAACAGAGCCCACTGTCTTCCAGTAGTGTACTTACAGGATGCACTCCCAACCCCACCCTGGGCGGCCCAATGGGCAGGGGTCCTGAGGAATCCTCCTCACCGCTGTGCTGGCTGAACCCACAACAAAGCCAAGTGTGGGACCCGGGCTGGGTAATCGTCGCTTCCTGTTTATTCCACCGTGAGGGTCAAAGAGAAATTCAACACACGCTTGCTTCCTCCAGAGCTCGGAGAGCCTAAGTGTAACAGCAGCCGCCCGAGACAATCGAGTTCCCAGCCAATGCCGGGAGCTCCGAGCGGCCCCGCGACCGACGTCAACGCGCGCGGGGGAACCGGGGCAGACACCGGGTGAGGCAGATCCTAGGGTCTGCAGGGTGCGGGGGCGGGGGTCTGCGGGACGCCAGGCTGCAGGACGCAGGGTCCTCAGCACTGCGCGCTTCCGCCCCCTTTCCTTTCCGCAAACTCCCCTGCAAGGTCCAGCACAATCTTCCCGATTACCTCTGACCTCCAGTCCCCCGACCAAGAGGCCCAAGGGAGCCAAGACCTCAGTTTGAGCGGCCACCCCCACGCTCACCCCGGCCTCCGGGAGGTGCAGAATTAAGTCCCTCAATCGCAGGACAACCAGCGTTGGGGCACCGGGAAATAGAAAACGGGGTGGGGGCCGGCAGTGTACCTCCATCAAAGCACACCCGCAAAGGCGGCGGGGTCGCCCTCCCACCTCAAGCACTCCCACTCGCGGTGCCCACTAGAGACACTGCCTCACAGACCTTGCGCACTCGTCTCCTAGGCACTCGCCGAGGCGCAGGCTCGCGAACGTCCCGTTCCCGAAGCGTCCTGTCCCCGCGTCCCCCACCACCCTGCGCCCCGCCCCCGCCCCAGTCCTCAGCGCAGCGCTGAACTTGAGCCAGACGCCACTACTACATCAGCCACCTCGGGTCCCCACTCACCTGCGGCCGCCCCTCCAGAGCGGAGGCTGGGGACCGCCCGCAGTGCGGCTCACGGGGCCACCGGGCCCTGCCGGCCGCGGGGGAGGGGCGCGGGGTGCGGGGCCGCCACAACCGGGGGCGCGGCGCCCCGGGTCGCTTTAAGAGCCGGGACCTTACACCCTGGCCTCCCCCGCGTTCCTTGCCCCCCTTTCACTTTCCCAGTGACTCGCAGCCTGTCTGGCGGCGGCGGCGGCGGCGGCGGCGCCTCCCCGGCTCGCAAGGGAACCCCGGCCGGTCGCGGTGGCGCGCGGGACGGGCAGGGCCAGCCGCACTCGTCTGCCTGTCCCGCCCGGCCCGGCCCGCAGCCTCCGAGCAGGGGGTAGAATGGAGACAGTGCTACAGCCGCCGAGGGATCTGTCCCGCCTCCCGTCGCCGGAGGGGGGAGTCTCCCGCCTCCCGCCGCCGCCGCCACCGTCTGTCTCCTGCCGTAGCTCTGCTTGCGGAGCCTGTGTCTGTCTCCAACTCCTGGTCTTTCCTCCCTCCCCATCCCCCTCCACAGCGGGGACCCGGCGAGCGGCCAGGCCGCCCGGGGCTGCGGTGCTGGCGAGGGTGGGCCGACCCCGACCCCGCGCGCACAGGCCGAACCGACCTCTACAGGCTGCGGGCACGGAGCTGGGAGCGTGCGGGCGCCAAGGCCGCCGGACCCTAGGGCTCCGCGGGGCCGACTGGCTGCGCACGCGGCAGTGGGCTCGGGCCTCGCGGGGCGCGCGCCCACCGCCGGCCGGACGGGGAACTCCAAGTGCGGAGAGATTGCAGGCTGTGGCGCCGGTAAGAGCCAGCTTGCGGTTGCGGGCTAGGGACAGTCTCGAGGCGGCGGGCCTGGGTGCTCAGTGCACCAGCCGGGAAACGCTCTGTAGAGCTTAGGGTAGGACGGGTGTATCCTCGGTAAGCCAGCCCCGCAGGGCTCCTCCTGACCCCACGGAGTCACCCCTTTAGGATCCACTCCCTTTATAAGGGAGATGGCTTCAGACTGGAGGTTCAGTTGGATTCTTCCCGCTACGACTCTTTCTTCTTGAAAGACCAACATCACTCCTCTTCTGAAGGCCGTTTAGGACTTGAACTCCACTTGAGTGCAGGCAGCATGCTTTTTTGTCCTTCAGAAGTACTAGCACTGACATTAGCCAACCTAACAATGTTTGATAGGGGTCTGATCACTGTCATAGCATGTGAGCATTTTAACCCAACTTTATTACAGTCGCCAAAATTAGACAATTCTCCTCTTCCAAAATATACTAAGGGTTTCAGGCAGGGTCTAATAGAGATGCAACTAATTAAAGAGGTAACAATTTCAACCTGTACCCCCCAAAAGTTGACCACCTCATCCTTTCAGAACATCAGAAAATAATCTTTCGAAATCTACGATTAACTTGTCAATAACTTTTTAGTTGGTGAAATGTGGGCCTTATTCAGCTTCCTTTAAAGAGCCCTCAGCTCTCCTCAACTGTCATAGTAATCGTTATGTACAGTTTGGTGAAGTGTTCATAGGTAATATAACTGTCACTTACTGAGAGCAAATGTGCCAAGGCCTGTACTAAGTGTACAGATTGTTTTTATTCACTCCTCATAATAACTAGCAGCTATAAGTTCCCCGTTTTACAAATGAGAAAAATTGAGGTGATGAAGGATTTAGAAACTTTTCCCCAGACCACAGAGGTGGGTGTAAAATTCCAAACTGGCCGCATTTAAAGCACGGTGTTGAACCATACTGCCACCTACCTACAGTTTTAACATCCAGTTCAGTTCCTCTAAGGCCAGAAACAATTTACAACATCTGCTCAATCTCAGACACTCTGCCAGCATAGCAGAGAATGCCCAGGTCCTAGGCTAACAGAGGAGCATTTAGACTAGTGGGACAACTTTGAATCTGACTACGAGACTAAACTTTATAAAATGAGCAGTGAGTTGATAAGTGCTTAATGCAGGTTATCTGATGCTGACAAGCATATACCTAGTATACATTTAATGTACACAGATTTGTGCCACACTAATAGCAGCTCACATGCTATGGGGTTGGAGGAACTGTTATTCCCCTCTTGGGGTGAAAAGAGAATTGGCTTTTTTGTTCTAAACCAGAAACTGCCCAGCGACAGTGAAGAATAAAGTAGTTTTTCCAAAATCACAAAACAATCCGTTCTTCTCCTTCACTTGTACATAATTTCCTTGTGTGTATCTTAACCCTTTTAAACAGAGCTGGATTTTTAAATCTTAACCTCAATTTTACAATTTTTGATGAATCTTAATTAATCTTGCTTTCCCTTTTCATGTTGTCTTCCCTAATTTATAACTAGAAACTGCACGTCTCTATTGCTATTTCCAGAAAGTAGCTATGAGAAGAACCTCTCCCTGCATTTTCCACTCTGTCCTCCCTGTATATGTTTTCCATTTCAGCTGTTGCCCCCCACACCCATCCAAACACACACACACACACACACACACACACACACACACACACTCATTATAGCAATGGAAAAGTTGGAGGCATTTAGTTACATGTTTGCTCTCTGTAAACTCAACACAAGGTATGTCAGCTTTACCCTGATCATTAGTAATCTATTGCATTCACTCTAAGAGCCCAGATAAAAGCTCAGGCAAACAGGACTTTGTTTTGCTCAGAACAGTGGAGAATGTGTATCCCCAGCACACAGAACTGTGCCTGACACTCACTGAAGAAGACTCAAGAGATATTTTGGGAATTAATGGATTCTAATATTGGGATAAAGGAAAAAATACCACTAAATTGACTGGAAATCAACTGAAATTGATTTCGAGGAGTAGGATAAGTAAGATAAATTCCTTCTCAGTATGAATCTATTGCAGTTTACCTAGTGTTGATTATATCGTGACCATACTTAGTTCATAGAAGAAGGTCAGTCATCTAAGGAGACTACAATAGAAAGGGTGAATATGAGCAAATGTTGAAAAAAAAATCCTGAGAGCCTCAAGTGACAACAGATAAATGTGAATCAGAAAATATAATTCTGTTATTTAGATCTCATAGATAACATTTAGATGAAACTTAAGCTATCCAAAATGATTCTTCCTACTCTTTTTATCTTTAATTTAAGTTTTAAAAATGGAGAGGAAGAAATGAGAAAGAAAAGCTTACATTGAGTGGTCATGCTAGGGAAGTAAGAACCTCAGCGTAGATAAATACAGAGGACCAGAATCTATGGCTTAGCTCAGCTCCAAGAGATCTGTCCCACATGCCTTGAAGATGTCATGGGCATGTTTCATCACATTACTCTTCACCATCAGACTGTCTCAGTGTTCAGTCTGTAATAATTCTTGCATCACAGAATCTGTTGTGAGGTTGGCCATGTCTCCATCTACATACATATACCCTCCCTGGGATCTACAAACCACCCACTTCCTCCTATGAATTTAGGTTTAAAATCACAAGAGACAGAAGGAAAATGTTTTTATCAGGCAGCTTCTGCTTTCAGCCTTGCTGCAATACTGTCCTTGGACAAAACAAAACAAAACCCACAGTATCCGCTCTCTCCTCAAAGGAAAAACACAGCAAGAAATAATGTAAATGACTACCTCAAAGATTATCCATCCAGACATACTTATATATGGTATCTATACTTCAGCTAACAAAAATTATGGAACAGTTCCTGATCAATGACACATTATTTTCAAGTCATTTATAAATATTAAAGTATAGTAAAGTCTCCACAGTCTGTTAAGGCCACAGCAGTTCACAATTTCTGCCTCTTCTGGTGCCCATGTGCCCCACCCCCCAAGCCCAAGTTAACCCACAGCATGGAAGAGTATCCCAGAGCTCGATGAGGCTTGTCCTGAACTTTGGGGCTCTCTCTGTTGCAATGACCAGCATCTGGGCATAAAGTGGTCGCTCGAACCTCACCACATTCCACTGCTTTCCAATACACGGTCTAGCCAGCTCCCTACTAGGATATAAACTTTCAATAGGTTAAGTACTTAGGACAGTACCTGACCCAAAATGTACTCAATAAATATTAGCTTTCTTCAGTCCTTTTCCTTACCAGCAGGGACAAGCTCTCTAGTGTCAACTTAGCCACACTGGATCCATGCTTCCCAGAATTCCTTTCCTGTGGGGTTCCAGCTTAGGGATACCACAAGAGAAAGTGTGTACATTGTAGAAGGAGGAAGTCAAGTAGTGGCTGGTTCTCTGCAGGGGAGCATGGGATGCTAGGCACTGTACAGCCTGCACGTGTCCCTGACCTCTCCCCTTGTCCCCTTGTCCCCTTGTCCCCTTGTCCCTTTGTCCTGGGTCAAGTTGGGGCATGTACAGCCCTTTGCCAAAGGACACTAGCCTCTTTCACACATTGCCTGCGTCATTAAAGTTGAAGGGACTAAAGACAGACATAGTTTGTTTGTCTTTCTGGGCTCCAGGTTGTCCCTCTGTGTGGATCTGTCCGTGCTCTCCTCTACTTCATGGCTAATTTTCCTCACTACCTGCCAGTCAGCCAGACCCAGACTCAACGACCTTTCACAAGCTTCTCGCTATTGCCTATAATAAATTCTGGTTCCATTCACTTATAAAGATTCTGCTTTTCTGACTGATAAAGCGTCTATCTCCTTATCTTAGCTGGTTGTTTGTAGAGGAGATAACCCCTCAACCTAGCTTGCTTTAAGGAAAAGTGTTCCATAAAAAAATAGGCAAACTACTTGAAAATGTTCTTTACAAAAGAAGGTATTAACTAGCCAATGAGCACTTGAAAAGATATTTAACTCATTCGGGAAATGTAAGTTAAAACCATAATGAAATAGCACATCAACTGGAATAGTGAAAATTAAAAAGCCTGACAATTCTAAACATTCACAAGGTTGTAAAACAGCTAGAACTTGTATACCCAGCAATCCCACTCTTAGGAAGACAGTAGAAATAAGTGCAGATGTTGGCCAAAAGGTAAGTACAAGATGTTCATAACAGTTTATTAATTAATATTAAAAAAACTGGAAACAACCCAAATGTCCATCAGTGGATAAAGAATAAATAAATTGTGGTACACTCATATGATGTGATAATACATAGTTTAAATTTTTTTAATTGTGGGCACATACAACATGGATGAACATTACAGATGCTTATTTGAGTGACGGAAGATAAGGGCAAAAAAATAATGATGTATGATTTTATTTAAGTGAACCTTCAAAACAGGAGAAGATACTTGATGGTGATAGAAGTTAGAACAGTAGTTAACTCTAGGTGGCATTAAGTAGGAAAGAGGCAAAAGAAAATGTTGGTGGGGAGTAGGAAATGTCCTATATTTTTATCTGGATGTGGTTACAGGGGTATATGCATATGTTAAAATTAATTAGTTGTACACTTAAAATCAGTGCACAGTGTTATACATTAAAATGGAAAAGTTTTGAAGAGGGGGAATTTATTGGATGGAGCAGGACTTTTTCAATATGAAGACACCCAGTAGTATGAACACCTCCCTCTGAGTGGGAATAGCAAAGAAGAACTATGGTGCTCTATTATCCACAAACACCTCGCAAGTCTTCCTTCTGCCACACAGAAGGTCTTGATTCAGTTCTCCTGAATGAATGACTAGCTGGTTCTGAAGAAGACCTGAGGTCTCTACACCCATAAGACATGCTCACATGGGCATGAGGACAAGAGCCTGTACCAGCAGGATCTTTCCATCAATAAGGAAATGCCCATTAGAAGCTGCCCTTGATGTCCATTAAAACTGTTTCACCTGGAGAGTTGGGGACACATAGTGGGACTTGAGGTCTGCATTCCGAACTTCACCCTCAGAGGTTCTCTGCTCAGTCCAATTCAGGCCACAAGAATCAAGGACTAGACATTCTCTTTAATTTCATTTGCATTATAAGTTGGCTGTCAGATAATTGGTTAAATTAAATACTTGAAATATAAAGTGCTACTTAAATATAGGCATGCCTCATTTTACTGCACTTCACTTTATAAATGTTGCCTTTTTTCTTTTATAAATTAAAAGCACGACTGCCCCTCCCCCCCCTCCCCTAGCAAAAAGATTACCACTCACTTTATTCAAATATTCACTTTATTGCGATGCTATGGAACAACCTGCAGTATCTCCGAGGTGTGCCTCTGTATATGTGGATATATTATATATTAGCATTGCTGATATATACATGTATATACAGGGTGGGGCAAAAGTAGGTTTACAGTTGTGGGTATGTGAAATAGTTTATTCTTGTATTATTAGTTACTGCATTATTTTCCATACAAACAACCGTAACCTATTTTTTGCCCCCAGCCTCTATGTACTGACACATGTGTGTGTGTGTATATATGTGTGCATGTGTGTGTGTATTAACATATACATATGTGTATTAGGACCACACCCATAGCACACAAACAAGCTGCTGCTTTTTTTTTTCAGTACCCAAACTGGTACACTTTTTAAAATATTTTATTGATTGTGCTATTACAGTTGTCTCATTCTTTTCTCCCCTCCACCCTGCACCCCATCCCATCATCCCCACATCAACATTTTTCCACTACCACTTTCCCCAGCCCCACCCACCCCCACCTCCCACCCTCAATCCTTCCCCCATTTGGCTTTGTTGATGGGTC